>JBBPLG010000989.1:0-11158 GCA_038089695.1 Xanthoconium separans | reverse complement strand
CACTCGCTCCTGTGTCCGTCTAATCGCTCGACTGGCTGGTCGAGCTCCATCAAACTATTCGCAAGGCCCTGCGGTACTTTTTTGGGCGGATTATTTCGCAAGGATTGAACAAAAGGGCACACGTATACTGCAATTTGTGATTGGTCATTATGGTTGATTGGTCATTATGGAACAAATACAAGCACAAGCAAATAAATACAAATACAAACAATATGATGAGCTGGATTAACTTACTTACTGGGGAAGGCGGCGCGACCTTGCCTGCCAGAAATTTTTATAAAGATCCCATTTACATACTGTATGCCGATCAAATGTGATGCTAAAACAATGGACAAAGATGCGGGGGGGAGGGGGGGGGGAACAAAGGTTGTACCTAAGATCTCTGTACACCCTCCCCCAAAGCCCCCACTGCAAGTAATTGAATGAGAACCATAATGATAGAAACAGCGAAGCATCAAAGTTCAATTGACAATGTCCATCTTGAAGCGTTGACTGGCGTGTGCGCATACAGCAAGGTGGGACAAGACGCCGTCACGCTGCGCCCAGAGGGTTGCGTGCGCGCACAGTAAGTGGGAACGGCAAGCCTCACGTTCGAGTTGTTGCACTCGTCGTGTCATGTCGTCGTGTCGTAATACGCCGCTCACGTAGTGGTGGAAGTGGTGGCATGGACGCGCTAGTGCCGTCTACGTCGTCGCCGCAGTCGTGATCATTGCGTCGTGCACGGTGGCGACAAGGATGTCGCATCGCGCTAGTGGTGGGAGGTGGTGCAGCAATGTGCAGCCTGTCGCGTTGATCGTGCACCTAGTGGTTGGGTGGGCACGGCGGTAGCAGTGGCACAAGGATACTGTCGTCGTCGCTGTCCACGTAATGGTTGGAGGGAGTGCAGTTGTGGCGCGAGGACAGTGATGCCACGGACATGACACCGTTGTCACCCGGTGATGGTGGTACCATCAACGTAGTGTGTCGTAGTTGTCGCGCCGTTGTGTGCGTCGTGTTGCCCTCATCCTTGTCACGACGTATCGCCGTCATTACCATCATTGCTGCGTGTAGAGAACATGAGCGAGGTAGGGATGTGCTGTAAGTGGTAGTGGCATAACGCGCACCGACTGTGCGGACTGTTTATATGCTCCAAGGCGAGAGGGAGGAAGAAGATAGAGGCCGCGAGGGCGAAGTGAGGCAGGCGAAAGCGGGCAACAAGCAAAATAGCACATTCCGCCGCCGGAGCACGGTACTTACCCAGCAACGTCGCCGCGTGCGAATGGCGGGAGGGGGTGCAGCAATGTGCAGCGTGTTGCGTCGATTGTGCAGCTAGTGGTTGGGCGGATACGGTGGTAGCACGAGCACAAGAGTGTCGTCGTCGTCGCCGTCCGCGTAATGGTTGGAGGGGTTTACGTCGATGGTGCATGTGGTGGACCTAGAGGGAGCGCGGTTGTGACAACTGTGCGTTGAGAATATGAGCGAGGTAGGGGACGTGCCATGGTGGTGGTGGCATAACGCGCACCATTGATATGCTCAAAGGCGAGAGGGAGGAAGATGGGAGGCGGCGAGCGGGCAAGGTGCAAGTGCGGCGTTTGGCAGATTGGTAGGGAGCAGAATGGATTACCGAAACACGTGGCCTCAATCACGTGAACACCAAGGTGCCGCCTGCGCGGCGCGACCTTGCTTGCCGGAAAATGTAGGAAACAGGTGATTTGGGAAATAAGTAATTTACATAGCTGAAACGTAACGTGAAACCGAACGAGGCAGGGGCGAAAAAAAAGAGGACAGGTTGGAACTGAGATTACGGTCCAAGTTCCTCTCCCCCCAAAAAAACTCCAGTGCGATCAAATGAGAACGCCAATGAAAGAAAGAAATAGTGAGAGAAAGGGAGTCAGAGACGAAAGAAGAAGGAAAGAAAACAGTGGAACACGTTCAGTCAATGGTGTGGACCATTCTCTCCAGCGCTCTGGCCCTTCTTCGCGTCGGAGGATCAACCCTGCGAAGATTTTCTGCGGCAATTGGACCATCGTTCACGAAGTTTTCGAGCTGTTGAAGTTCCATTTGGGTGTGACTGATCATATGGTTCAAGTATGCGAAGCGGCGGGTTACTGAACGACTCACTCGCTCAATACACGGCGAAGTTCTGGAAGGTCACAGTCTCGGATTGGTAGACGTTTGTGAGAGCCCTTGAGCGACATGGTAAGCACAAACAGTTTGCGAAGCTGAGTTGGGTTGTAGACCTCCACAAAATTGTGCATCAGAGTCGCAAGGCCCACTGATTGATCGACACGGCAAGCAGCAGTCTCGTAAGAAATGTCACCGTAGATGGCGATGACTTCGCCGTCGTCATACCAAACAAGCTCGGAAAGGTCATTGTTATCGATATGGCCGAGTATATCGACTAATTGACAGATGATGGAGCCTTTGAGAGCAACGGGATTAAGAATCGCTTTGGCGTGTATGTTGGAGGTGAAAAATACAACGCAGTCGGGGAGCAGCATTGTGGAGGGACGGACTTGAGAAACACTGAGTCGTACGGATGGTTTTATATTGTTCGACTTACTCAGCCTTGACATCATGCTTATTTAGCATTTTCATAATACTGATTCAGTCGACGAGCATGAAGTAGCGAGATAAACGACTGTTGTGCAGAAATACAAGTCAGAAGTTAAATTTTTGTGAGGTGGATGGACAAACCTTCCGACCATTGAGATCCCCGAAGGAAAAAAAACCCCTCGTTTGAGACGTGAAACATCAGTCAGAATGGCGAGAGACTTGAAGCCAAAGAAGTCGAAGGAGAAATAAACAAACTTTTATCTAGCCAATTACTTATTTGTCAGAACGTCGAGAACGTTTCGCGGTTCCATGTTCCGCCGCATGTGATTCTCGCGGAGGGTTTTGAAAGGCGGAAGATGGTCGGTGAAATGACGAGGGAAGTTTTCGTTTTGTAGTGACGGCAGGAGTACGAGGTCGACGGAGTACATGAATGGAATGGATGCTTGCCGTGAAAGCATTCTTGTTCTTGAAGGGAAAATGCGACAGGCTGAAGTGTAGTTCGACGAGAGCTCCTTGGAGTTCGCGACGATAAGCGATGGGGGGAATTAGGGTCCCGTCGATGTTGTACGCTGCAAGAGCTATGGAGTGGTGACTGTCCGTCATTTCTTCCAAAGCGGTTGCAGCGATGTCACTTTCGACGGACCATTCTCCGAGTGAAATAGACCCTCTGTTACAAATTGTAAGGGATTCAGATGACGAGGAAGCATCACAGTGCGTACCTTCCAATTCCTCTCCGTCAGCGTCAGGATTGATTTGCTGGCAGAGGAAATGTTAGTGGATGAGGGCATGATGGAAAGCGAACGAACCTCGAAAAATACATGCTTGAATCGAAGAGTGGCATCTCGAACAAACCCTATCGAGAGACTTGGGGTGTGCCAAGCAATGTTGGATTGTAACGTTCGAGCGTGTTCAATGCTTTGAGCACAATCCGCGCTGAGAGGATCTATTGAGGGAGCCACGGCCATACAAGATCCTTTTGCGTCGTAAAGATGCGGAGCGATGTCCGTCGGGCCACGCCAACCCGCGTCGTTTGCAAGGAAAAATCCTTGTTCAGAGAGCAGAGCGATTGTTGACAATATTCCTGGACCCGTAGGGGACAGGTCTTACAACCAATAATGCGTGGGAACTGCATGAAACTCGACGCTGTGGGAACTGGTCGTCAAAGTCAAAGCGTTTGATCGTTTGATCTGTCGTACTTTGGGTCCAGGGATGCCCGGAGGGTCTGAGTATGGCAGGTTGTGGGTCCGCATTGGAAGTGGACGGTGCGTTGATGGCAACCAGAAGGTTGCGGCGACCTATGGAGACCCATTGAACGCAGTCCAAAACGGCGTTGTCGGCCAGGTAGAAGCCTGAACCAAGCAAGACGTCTCGCACAGCAAGTGATGCTGGTTCTTCGGAGGTCATGATTGCAAGGTCTCTTGGTTGTCTGAAATCCGTGGGAAAATGCAAAAGACTACCTACACGTGACTCTCCTCATACTCCTTTCCCACCACTGCTCGTCATGCACTGTCGCAATGTGTTTCAGCGTGAAAGTTAACTATCTACTACAAATAGACATGAATATACGTAGTAGCCATGAGAATAAAAAGTGACACTAAGACTATTTAACATGCTCTTTATTTTCCTGCTAAATGCTGTAATGCATGCATGCAAAGCAAGCAGCTGCTTGATGGTGTCTGTGACTGCATTCTCACGTCCGGCAGTAGTCAAAAGACCAACACTCTGCAACGAACCGCAATACAATTGTGTCTCGCTCAGTACATCTACAGCGACCAATCCAATGCCAGCGCTGGCACAAGCAAGGTACAAAAGCCGCCTCCGAGTTCGGTGAGAGAAGGAGCCGAACTATACCTTCACGCAATTGACAGGTAACTCTGTTTCCATCTTCACGGGGGACAATCTGTGCCTTGGCAAACACGGAGGGTGAAAAAAAAAAACCAGGCAATCAACATTGGTTGTCATGTTGGCGTCGCAGTGAACACACCGCATGATCCAGTTTGTAGCACTCGCCGCTCAGCCTCGAGCGTATCCCACACAAACACGTGACCTCAATCACGTGAACACCAAGGGGTTGCCCGGGAAAGACCTTGCAAGCAAGGTAATCCCAATGCCACCTCAAACGCGACTCACTGCTGCCGAGCGACCTCCACAGCAGGCGCTCGACGAAGTCTGCACCAATGTGAAACTCATATTGAATGAGATACATTCCTTGCCTTCAGTCGAAGACTGGGATGATGGGTTGTTGCAAATCGCTAAACCCATGGAGGCACTCCGCGCTGAACTAGTAAGTGAGGTCGACTGTGCCCAATTTCATGAGGGTTACTGAATACATGACGTGTAGCATAAAGTTCATGCACTGGAACCCCATGTAAAATACATGCCCAAGATCCTAATCGCCCTCCATGCACATCTGAGCCACCCCACTGGACCTTTGCCAGATTTCATCGCGATCGCTGACGGGGATACCACCATTGATCCCCATCATCCTTGGTTGAAAAAGGTCCGAATTGAAGAAGACGGCTCAGTGGACGACGAAGCCGAACACCCGCCGAAGTCGGGAAAGTCGACCCCCCGCCCTACAGCTCGACCTTGGGGGAATGCGGAGCACCAGGGATCGAGGTAGGTCTTCCAAGGAAGGATTTGGAATAAGAATAATAACCAAAGTGGTTGAAAGCGGGCTCGATTCCGATACAACCGCTATATTTGCCAGCAAGGGAAAGCCTCGAGGTCGCTCTCCCTCCAACAGGGAGAGTAAACTCCCAAGTTGCTCAACCTCCGAAGGGATGCATCCACAGTCGCACTGGCCCTCTGGCAGCGCAGAAGCAGAGCCTGCAAACGAGAATCAGTCGCTACGTCAGTCCGAATGTAGAGCCCTAGGCACAAGCGTTGGTGATCCCCAGTTGCGGTCACCTTTGAAAAGGACCTCCGAAGCTAGTCACTCATTGTCACGACGTCGTCCTAGGCCTCGCACTGGTAACCAACCTCCTACAAGCCTACCAACTTCAAGTTCTTGTCCAGCCTGCGGGTCGTGCGGTCAGACGCCACCTGCCGAAGAGAGGCTAGCTGCGTTGGAGGCTATCGTATTGCAACTTTTGTATGTGATTAGGGAACGTAAGCGAAAAGGGTAAAATTTCCAATGTCCCATTTTCATTTCTGAGGGTTTGATTTGTCTTCCTCGCTGCTTTGCCTTCGATCCCACACCGTTTCAACTTACCGCAGTATTGTCGAGATTGCGGATTGACATTGAAACCCGCATAGTAGTTGCGGCATGTTACTTACATCATGATTTACCGCCTATTGGCCGAATATTTACTGCCGCTGACTTGCGTCGGCAGATTCTAACCCTGTTTGATCGCCGCACATGTGTTATGAGCAAGAGGATGCCAATAGATGTGGGAATCTGCGCAGCCCCGGTGAGGAGAGTGGAGAGAAAGACCAGAGTGGTGGTCGGTAGTTATGACAATACAGGCAATGGTCTACTGGAATGGGGAGAGTGTGTGGGCAAAACCCTGCAGGGCTTTTTGGTCTGAGGGTGTGCTGCCCTGTCAAGAGCGAGCTCAGGCTGCATACCCAGTGGGAAGAAGCCTGTGACATGCAGCAAAGCTCCACCTTGAAGGGAAGGAAGAGGCTCACCTTAGTGATCAGGGGGGAGCATGAATGTCTTGGTACTTGTGTGGGTAGTATGGAGCTAGAATCAGGGCATGGCATCTGAGGTAGCCATGTGCACACTATGATAATGCAGGCCAACATCATTTACTCCACACAACAGACAGAACAGTATATAGCCCAATCAATCTTAAACAATGAACAGAATGTGATACAATATTCTAAGTTTAATACACCATTAGCTCAAGATCAAAATTTATTATTTTGTCAGTGGACTTAGAGTGCTTTGCAAATCTCAAATCTCTGTGGAAAACAGATTTTGAAAAGTTACACCTCGGAGATGGCCGGGTGAGGACCCCAGGTGCACCTCAATGGATGGTGAGTAAGTAGTGTTGGTTGCGCCAACCGATGATGCTCACATTCACTCATTCACCACTACCTGTTTTCAACCAATTGTCAATGTTCTTGCTGCCCAACTCATCAGGTAAGTTGCACCCCTAAGTTCCTGTGCAATTACTTTTCTCACTACATCACAGTGAAATATATATCTAACACTCTATCTGTTCCGTGTGGTCAATCCATTCAATCCATCTGTCCATTTGTCTGATCTGGTCCCTTTTAGTATCATACCTTCCCTTCTATCTCATAGTCACTCTATCATCATTGACTGGCAATGAAGATTGCAAACTAACTGTATGCTATTACAGCTGTAGTATATAATATACCATTTCAACAGTATCTGATAATTGATATGTTACAGGTTGGTGACTCAGCGAGGGAGTGGCCCATTGTATGCCCTGAAATGTAGTCAGAAGGTTGCAGAATTGAGCCTAGGGTGTGCCAACTCAACTTACCTGCTTATTGAGATTAGGCAGCAGGAACATTGACAGCAGGTTGAATATGGGTGGTGGTGAACAAGTGAATGGTGAGCATGGTCAGCAAAACCAATGCTGCTTATTCAGCATCCAAACAAATCCACTCAGGGTCCTCAAGGTGCAACTTTTCAAAATCTGTTTTCCACAGAGATTTGCAAAGCACTGTAATAGTGGCACAGGCTTGATATATGGGCACCCATCTAATCTCATCCAAAACTCTAGTCTATATGCAAAATTTAAGCACAGGACAAACTATGGTCCAAATGTGAAATATGATCATACATTGGCACCTGGCCACTATTTCAAGTCTTGCTCGGGTCTAAACTGTTGTCCAAATCTGAAATAATGGCAAAAGTATGGTCACTGCTCTTTTTTGAAGTGTTGAAGGGTAGTAGATGTCAAGTAAAATGTTTGATGAAATATGATATCTCGGCCACATTGCAATGAATGACCTGATGCTTGTGCACTGAGTGCATGGTAATTGTGCACACACAGCACATCCATTGCCCAATATACTTTGTCTTGACAACCCAACCATGATTGCCTGACAATGACATGCTTGCAGCACAAATGATATTTGCTCAACATTAGTAAATACATCCATCAGTTCTAGTGTGATACAAATGCATCAGAATGGATAATCAGCAGCATGACAGAGAGCTTTCCCTACAAAAAGAAAGCACAACAAGCTCATCACCCGAGACTTGCCAGCAAGCATAATGACCCATTATCCATGAGACCCTGACTTTCTCTAATGTGTTCATAAGCTGTACTTGATAGAGCTTAGCTGGGAAATGGAGATATGAGGCAAACACATCTATTTTATGACCAGATGACTCATAGCACCTCTGGACAGCAAAAAACATTGCTCTATTGTCTTCAAATATATACTTGATGATGCCTGGCACAGCTGGTCGAGACAAAATACCATTGGGATAGAACATAACTTGCGAATTTCCAACATTGGTGGAATTTCGGCTGTAAATGATGCCAGCATGCTTCAGGTGGGCATATATAATAGCCCTGTGTTGGCTGGTCAGCACACAGAGGTCTTTAGGAACATTTGTTGCTTTGATGTCATCTGATGCCTGGGGATCATCCTCAACTGACACTAGGCAACTGCACAGGTATGGAAAACCTACCCAGGTCTCGGGTACAGGTACCATGCGGGTATGAGTATGGGTATGAGTACGGGTCTGGCATGGTGACATCTGCATACCTGTACCCTCAGCCCAGGTATTTCTCCATATAGTAGTAGGTTGCTGTCCACTCATGACCTGATGACAACAACAATGAAACCACCGCCACTGTTGTGCATCCTCTCCCTTCATTGGGCCCACCTCACAACAATGTGCAGATGACGAAGATGATGATGCTGCCACTGTATGCACCATCTCCCCTCCCTCACCCTCATGACAATGCCAATAATGATACCACACACACCTTCTGGCTCTCCTACCTTGCAACAAAAATGATGTACCCCCTTCCCCACCCTCACCCCTTATCCACCTTGTGACGACACAATGCCACCACACACACCTTCTCCCCTCCCTCACCTCACCCACCTTGCCACAATGACACTGCCATCACTGCATGCACCATCACCATCACCTTCACCCACCTTGCAATGACACAGCACTGCTGCACGTGCCCTCTCCAAGGTATGCCCACCCTACTTGTCACTCTGGCCCATCTCACCCCCATCCAGCTCACGTTGACACAACACAGCATGGTGCCCTCACATCCCCCCCTCACCCTCACAATGATCACAATGATGGCAATGATGACATGGCACCCACTCCCTCACCCTCACCCACCTCACAACATGATGATGATGCCACTGCTGCACACTCCCTCTCTCCCTCTCCCTCTCNTGACATGACGCCACTGCATGTGCCCTTTTCCCTCCCTGCCTTTCACCACTCCTCTTGGTCCTTGCCCTTGCCCTTTCTCTCAGTCTCGCCTAGTAATGACAATGATGACATGATAACTGCGATCATGCAGTTGTCACATTGTCATTGTCATTGTTGTTGCCACCTTCTCCTTTCGCCGTGCTCCCCCCCTCACCCTCTACTCTCATCTTGACTGGCCACAACAATGACAACAACAATGTGATAATCGCAACAGCATGGTGATCACATTGTTGTTGTCAATGCCTTTGTCTTTTGCCCTACTTTGCCCTTGCCCTCTGCCCTCATCTTGTCTGACAATGAGAACACCAATGTTAACATGATGTCATACACGTTGCGCAGGCACCCACAGGTACCCAGAGTACAGGTATTGGTACAGGTGTCCAGATTCCATATCCAGCACTGACCTGGCACCCTACTTGGGGGTACGGGTGTATCGGCAGGTATGGGTATGGGTACTGGTGCTGCCACCTGTGGGTACACCCATGCAGTTGCCTAACTGACACAACAGTGCCACTGCGGTCGTTATAGATACCATATGTCCAGTTGAAAAGTGCCTTGCATTCCTGGATGGCAGGTGGACAATCTGAGCAGAAGAGCCAGGCATAAAGCTTAGAACCCTTGAGGAATGTGTGTAGCATTGTGGTCTCAAGTTCACTAGTCGAGCATTGTAAATATAATGTTCATTTAATGTAAAACATAGAGCTTACCCAACTTGTGATTATTGGGAACTCTTTGTAGCAGGCCAATCAACTACTTGAAAGGAAAGGCCCACCATGAATGCACTGGTCCAAAAAGGATCAAGTAGTCATAAATATGGAATGCTGCATGGTGATTTGGTTGGAGGTTATGTTTCAGGTGAACAACCTTCATATTCCCAATGTAGGTTGCAATATATGAATGATAAGCAGTTGTTACACTTGGTGAGAGTGAGGCCTAGACAGAGGTCAAGGGGTCAAGGGTCAAAGAGTCTAGACAGTAGACGTCATAGGGTCAAGGGTCTGTGGTATTGGATAACAAGAGGTCAAGGGGTCTGAGCACACTGCTGCAGACAGTCAAGGGTCAAGAACAAAGTGTCCACTCAACAAGTAGGACAAAGACTTAATGAGATGAGGACTGGAGAGGACAAGGTATATATCTGGGAGCCCAAGCTAGGGAAACTGTTATGGAAATGTCTATGGTGCATTTATTTTCTCTATCTTTCTTCATTCAGACTTGTCTACTCCTCATGATGGGACAGATCCCATCCAATATCTTCTGATGTTTCACTTATGATGATGTATTGTTGCTCGACGACTGTCATATCCATGCCCCACCAGGTCATTTCCGAGGACCTCTAGTCAAACTCCAGTCCGATCCCCTCAACTCCGGACCTCCGATGGTTTACTCCTGTAACTCCGATGGTCATCCCAGAACTCCGATGCAGAACTCCGATGCAGAACTCCGGTGCATAACTCCTCATCTCCGATGCACCACTCCTTAACTCCGATGCTAACTCCGATGCACCCCCTTCAGACTCCCTCTTACTCCATTCATACTTACTCTACATTATCAATCAGTACTCTACTCTCGTCACCATACCTGTGCCTCGCATATTTGCACTGCTCCGGCTATGTGCAACTCCGAGCACAGCTCCGGCTTTGCTACTCCCAACTCCCGAGATACTTACAAAGACTCATTAGTGTAGCAATTCAGTTCTCAGAGTATTTAGTCTCTGTACTCCTGTACTCCGAACCCTCAGTTCTAATATCGACTAAAATGATCCCCTAACTCCTTCTTGAAGTCCTCCGAGTCTTCTCCTCTACTCTCTCCCTCCGAAATACGAAGTCCATGGCTTGACAAGGGCGCGACACATAAGTCCTGTGCCGATGACTTCCCCCCTCCGCTCCACTTCGCCCTTAGACTCACTCGCTGTACCCCGAACTCCAGAACTCCGGAATGTCGGAGTTCGAACTCTGATCTTCGGACCTTCGGACCTATGCAACTCCGAAGTCTCTTCCCTTCGGACTTTGATCGGACTTGAGTTGGAGGTAAAGGTATCGACCGGTTTTGACAGTATATTAGAACTCCCTCTTGTCAAGTCACTCGTTTATTGACATCTGGTCATGACCCTCCAGTGTCTAGCCTCTAGGTTACATCCACAGTCACCCTTGGCAGACACCATCTCTAGTCTCGGACTTCATTGTCCTTGACACCCTCATCACTCTTTATGTCCCCTGTCTCGGACTTCAT
>JBBPLG010000988.1:0-11159 GCA_038089695.1 Xanthoconium separans | reverse complement strand
AGGGTGAATTCCGCCATATCCAGTCCATTACCATCCGAAGAGGGGCCACATACAACGAACAACACCCTCCCAGTCTCTGTATTCATGCCTGAATCACGAATTACGATGTGCTGGCGCATGCTCGCACCAATTGGGATTCCAGTTCGATGCGAGGGATACAGAATGTCGCTGTCGAGCGTCTGATGAGTGGTTGGTAAAGGGAAGCATGTCAACTTCGATTCGTAAGGGTGACTGCGACCGGCCCCCACCACTTTGACTAAGTGTGTTTTAGTGGCGTAGAAAGAGGTAACAGGTTGTATGTGGTCGAATCCCTGGTGTATGTGTTCAGAAAAGCCAACGAATGACTCGCAGCAAGCATTTACCTCATCAGTGGGAATGCGATACCGACGCAGGGTATCAATATCCAGCAAGACAAGGCACCCAGACGATTCCCAGTCTGGCGAGCATTCCCCAATGGTCACCACAAGGAGGCGATGATACAACCGGACGTCAACCAAATCCGTCCAACCTTCCACCGTGATCGGTATGGAGGTGAACACGGTCTCGATCCCGGAAGGCTGTCCTTCATCCATGAGAACCTTTACGATGGTACTTTGGACGACCCTTCAGCATGCCATCGGGTGTGCACAATGCAAGAAAAACCACATACAACACGTCCTCGAAGACAAGCACTGCAAATGCCAGAATGCATGCCCCTAATACCCTTCCAGCGCTGAATATACGAAGGATAGGACGGCCCTCCCTGATGTGCATCAACGTCGTCCTAGACTTTGCAATCTCACGACTTCGTGAATCGTAGCAGTAAAGGGTCGACCGCTCTGCGACTAAGAGCCACTTGACTAAAAGTACGGAGACGGCAACGTCCTCGCCTTTGAACAGTAGATTAACAGTCGGACAAGGCTCGGGGGAGCTCCACGACGAAGGCCACACCGAATGATGCTTTCCCGCTCGTAAAAGGGTGTTGACGAGACATGAGGTGGACTGCCAGTCGTAGGGTCCTGGAGGTAGAGGAATGGCATGGGTAGTTCTCTTGTACAGCGTCTTCCAGATGCCGGGATCACTCAGCAGGTCTCGGAGCGGTTTGGAGAGCTAGGTTCATGTACGGAGTGTGTCAGCGAAGTGGCTAGACTCAAGGAAGCGACACACGGTTCTGAGAATTACGAGCTCCTGTGTTGTGCAGTGATCTGCGACATGATACACGATGTCCAGTGGTATGCTTTCCAGAGGTGCGAGCTTGCGACCATAGTATCGGGAGCCGTCATGAGGGGTGAGTTGACGGTCAATAGCCATGTCAATGATAGAAAGTGACATGAGAGGGTTCCTTGAAGGTGAGAGTGGTCGCTGGTTATCCTATATTTAGATTCCTGGACCAGTTTCAAGGATCAAATGCAATGGCTCTACTAGCGAACCGACCTTTTTGGTTGCAGCTAGGGTTTCTAGCCTACATGCTTACCACTTTGCGGCGACTCAGATACAATGGCGATGCGCAGTGGTCAGTCACGGTGACAAACCCGACTTGGCATGATCAAGAAAGCGACGTTTTTGGAAGCACTGTATGTAATCAAGCAACCGGCCATCCATCTGGACCCCCCGAGTCATCGATGAGCACAATGACTCACTCGACGCCTTTGGCCACCCGCGCACCTCTTGGACCCCTACCGAGGTGTCGGCGAGCCCAGTGGCGGCTTGGTCGACGCACCCCATGATACACCTCCCGAACCCCTCTGCAGGTGTCGGTGAGCCTAGTAGCTCGTTTGATGCACCTCTGCCCCATCAACGAGCGCGTTGGCTCAGACGCGCACCCCCACCTTCAGACCCCTGGACCTCTCGAGACACTGACGAGCCCGACGACTCGTTCGCCGATTCCGGACCCCTCTTGAGCTGTTGACGAGTTCGACGACTTGTTCGCTACACCACCATCGCTTCTGGACCCTTCTGAGTCGTCAAGTCTCATTCGACTCACCCATCTGTCGGCTGGACCATTTCCGACACGTCGACGAGCCCAACAGTTCGACGCGCCCGCCTGTTGCTTGCACCCCTCCCGATGCGTTGACGAGCCCAACGACTCGTTCGCTGTACCACGGTTACCTTCGCTGTGTGCTCCGGCCAGCTGTGGCCGTTAGCTGAGGGTCGCCTTGATGGATACCTAGTATAGGGCGGTTTGTGCCAGCACATTGCCCACCTCGCCGCCGCACAAGCGCACGCGTCTCCCACCCTCGCCCTCACCGGCACTTCCACACCCACCGTCCACACCCACTCTCTCGCCCACGCACGCACGACCCACGGCAACGCCATGACCCGTTGCGCTACCTCGCCCACTATCGCCCAGCCCACTATCGCAAGTGCACGCGCGTACTCTCGTTCACATCCCGCGCTCGCATAACCCACTGTCAGTACTCACGTAGACTCGCGCTCGCACGATCCACAATAACGCTGTTGTGCGTGTACACCCATCCTGGCACGTATCGCACGCCCACCCTCCCTTGCAATGTGCATGCACGTTCTCGCCCACCAGCCCTTCCCCTTGTGCCCGTGGGTCTGAACTAGAAGCGGAGGAATACCTAACTACACACATCCCAAGCTGTTTCGTATATCTCGACAGATGGATCATGGACCAAGTTTTGTCAGTCGCTCACGCAGTATTTCAATCTTAGTACATGGAATATGAATGTGAATATTGGACTCTGGCAAGTATGCGCTCTCTCCGGACCCCTTTCAAGTTGTTTCTTGGTGAATGATCTGACAAGTAAACGCGTCAGATAACACACACAAAGTAAATGCCACTCGAGTGACACACCTGGTCAGCTGCCCATTCAATGCGTACCCACGCCAACGTCGTCTCAGCTGCACACTTCCGTGCAGCCTCTTTGACGAGATGCTTAGAATGTCCGATCAGCACCATCGTCCAAGGAAGACAACCCGCTGCGGGTGGTAAACAGTCCCGTAGCTTGTTCAACTCAGCGTCGGGTGACTTGTAGTTTGAATCGACCGCGACCTGAAACACGTAAATTGCATTTTTGCATACAAAAACACCATCAATTGTCAGGCAATCCAAGGGTGCCTCCCAATAGTAAGGAGGCTCTACAGTTTTGAGCTCATCGGAGCTGAAAATCAGAGTTGGTGTCCCGCGTACGGCGGTCACGTTGGCCGGGTCCGTTAACGAGTGGCAATCTACAACATTCCCCGCAGTGAAAAATGGATGAAACCAGGACTTGTACATGTATTCTGCAACTTCTCGAGTTCCCTCAGAATCGCTGAGAGTGCGAAAGAAGTTCAACTTGACGGCATTATCATGCTCTTGGAGTGCCTCCCATAGGATGCACCAGATGGTCGGTGTTGGCACTACCGTACGGGGTCCAAAGCGATCGATGTCTGTGAGATCCATGGAGGGCCGACAGAAATAATATTTGAATAGCCCATGCTCGTCTACGGGGACGTTGTTCAGCTGGACATGTAATATCATGGCTGCACCTCTCTCGATGGCCATCTTGGCATCTTGACGGTACCACCCCTTGATCTCCTCGTCCGAGACATTTGACTTGTAGAACTCCAGCAACGTGGTAGGAACACCACCACATATCTCGTACAGGTGCAGCATCCGGGGGATTGCCAATCCATACAGGTTGCTGATCACCTCGTTAGAGCTAGCTAGCTTGAATGGAATCCGAAGATTATTACTCACGCAAGGTTTGAGACCTCCTCCTTGGTCCAGACATCCATGATATAGCACTGGGCACAAGCTTGCTTACTCCACTTATGCCAACGTTTCTTCCGTGGTGACGTCGTCTGGATCGTTCGAGAGCATTGTGGGTGCGTGTAAAAGCTCTTGGGAGGCAGTTCGTCCTCACTGGAGGTAGAGTCCACAAGAGCCCAAATTTGTTTAGAATCATATTGAAGCAGTGGCTCTGTGGATGTGATTGGGTGAAAGGTCACTGAACTATCGCAAAAGACTGCATAGCGGGGTTCATTGAAACACTTGACTGCAAATGGACGACACTGTCCGAGAAATTTGACAATTAGATATATAAGAAAAAGGGTCTTCCCTGGCAGGATGAAGAAATAACTAAAGTTCAACCTTGCGGTGCAAAGCAGATTCATCCAATGCTCACCAATACCGGGCTGTCCAGAAACATAGCCCCCTGACTTGTAGACATTCGTCTCCAGGTGCTGAAACCCAGTGACGTACTCGTCTCTGACAAGTATCTTTTCAATAACAGTGGGTCCAAGCAATATTTGAAGTGCTTGTAGATATTGGGATTGCGAGAAATCGATATAGAGGAACCCATAGCATTGGTCATGCTTCAAAACGGCATCATGGTTACCCCAAACATCACTGGCAAACTGGTTCAATGCTTCATCCAGATTGAACCCTTTATCTGAATCCATTGCGCAAGAACAGTGTTTCTGGAATATAACGTTGGTGCGTTGGGAGAAGGAATCCTGGTAAGTGTAGCCCCTAGATATTATCACTAGTGGTAAACAAATTACGTAAAGAACTACCCTGTGCGGACCAGATTAAACCAACTCGTAGAAGCATTCTATGTAGCAGCTAACCACATCGACATCTCTAATTCACATCGAACTTCGGAGTTGCGATGGAACGTGCACGTCACCAATCTTCAAAAGGATCTTGACAGTGCGGACACTGACAATCCGTGATGTCTTCCGGCTGTCGGAGAAGCATCAAAAAAATGCCAATTACAAATCGACTCAGTGAAAATGACCCACATGACATCCTTCGACTTTCTCCGCCTGACCACCGAAATCAATCATTTTGACCGACGTGCCGTCGCGCGATCGACTCGACAAAAACACAGTACCGTCAAATGTATCCAAAGGCATCAGATCGCACTCGGGAAACTTGTGAGAGATTGTATAGTGACTCCACGAGAAGGCGCGCGGCCCGTAATGGTCGAGAGCGAACACGACCAGTCGCCCATCCGTGCCAAGCGCTATACCACACGCCGGCGGCCCATTTGACGCGGCGCAGTATGATGTCATCTTGTATCTGCAGATTCCATACTCCCTACAGAAGGTGTCTCCATCGGGTTCCAGGGTAATTTCCGCCATATCCAGTCCATCACCGTCCGAAGAAGGGCCACACACAACGAACAACACCCTCCCAGTCTCTGGATTCACGCCTGAATCACGGATTACAATGTGCTGACGCATCCTCGCACCCATTAGGATTCCGGGCCGATGTGAGGGATAGAGAATGTCGCTGTCGAGCGTCTCATGGGCGGTCGGTAAAGGGAAGCAGGTCAACTTCGATTCGCAAGGGTGACTGCGACCGGTTTCCACCACTTTGACTAAGTGTGTTTTAGTGGCGTAGAAAGAAGTAGCGGTATGCATCGGGTCAAACCCCTGGTGGATGTAGTCAGTCAAGCCAACGAATGACTCGCAGCAAGCATTTACCTCATCAGTGGGAATGCGATACCGACGCAGGGTATCAATATCCAACAAGACAAGGCGCCCAGATGATTCCCAGTCTGACGAGCACTCGCCAATGGTCACCACAAGGAGGCGATGATACAACCGGACGTCAACCAAATCCGTCCAACCTTCCACCATGATCGGTATGGAGGTGAACACGGTCTCGATCCCGGAAGGCTGTCCTTCATCCATGAGAATTTTTACGATGGTACTTTTGACGATCCTTTAGCATGCCATCGGGTGTGCACATTGCAAGGAAAACCACATACAACACATCCTCAAAGACAAGCACTGCGAATGCCAGAATGCCTTCCTCTCGTACCCTTCCAGCGCTGAATATACGAAGGATAGGACGGTCCTCCCTGATGTGCATCAGCGTCGTCCTAGACTTTGCAATCTCGCCACTTCGTGAATCATAACAGTAAAGGGTCGACTGCTCTGCGACCAAGAGCCACTTCACTAAAAGTACGGAGACGGCAACGTCCTCGCCTTTGAACAGTAGATTAACAGTCGGACAAGGCTCGGGGGAGCTCCACGACGATGGCCACACCGAATGATGCTTTCCCGCTCGTAAAAGGGTGTTGACGAGATACGAGGTGGACTGCCAGTCGTAAGGTCCTGGGGGTAGAGGAATGGTATTAGTAGCTCTCCTGTACAACTTCTTCCAGATGCCAGGATCGCTCAGTAGGTCTCGCAGTTGTTTGGAGAGCTAGATGCATGAGCGGAGGGTGTCAGCGAAACTGCTAGACTCGAGGAAGCGACGCACGGTACTGAGAGTTACGAGCTCCTTTGTGGTGCAGTGATCTGCGACATGGTACACGATGTCCCGTGGTATGCTTTCCAGAGGTGCGAGCTTGCGACCATAGTATCGGGAGCCGTCATGAGGGGTGAGTTGACGGTCAATAGCCATTTCAATAGAGTGTAACACTGTGAGAGGGTTCAAGGCGAGAACGATCGCTGGTTACTCAAAAACCAATACAATGGCTCTACTAGCGAGCCGAGAGTCGGAACCACTTACGTCAGGCCTGGAATCGGACCTCTCTTTGATTGCAGCTTGGGGTTCCCAACCTACATGTTTACCTCTTTGAAGGTGCGGCGACTCAGATGAATGACGATGCGCAGTGGTCGGTGACAAACCCGACTTGGCACAGTAGTCATGATCAAGAAAGCGACGTTTTTGGGCAGCTTGCTGTAAGTAATCAAGGAGTAACGCAGTCACACGATGAATATTGAACGGAATCATTCCAATTTCCGAGTCCGGCAAGGACAGGTCTATTGCTAGAGGACGGAAATGCACAGTCATGATGGATGGATGGGTATATTATAAAACAAATGCTTGGCGAAGTCCTTCAATCTACCGTGATGTACTTGTACACTCTATAAATTTATCATTTTATCTGCTTTTTCAGTCGGGTTGCTTAAATTCATGAATCGTCCCCAATGACCCATACTTTCTCTGCTGAAACGGAATGAGCGTGACTTGCGCCTCGAGGGCCCCAAGAAGCTGGGCGCGACCCAACTGACGATGTGCAAGTCCCGCACGTCTTGGTCCCACTTTGCGTGCTGGTCATCCGCCGCTTGTTGTGTAAAGTAGCGTGTCTGGAGGCTACCGCCGATGTTGTAAAACTTTCCGGCCTGACGCCGCGTGTTGGGTAGAAGTCGGGATAAAGATGGCCCAGTGGAGGAGGAAGCGGGCGCGACCGTCCGAGCGGGCCACCTCTTGCGAATTGCACTATCTTAATTGGAAGGTGGCCATTTGGCACTTGAATGCCTCGTCCACGTAGCATGGGATACTCTGGACTGGGAGTAGCGCCGAGATTCGAAGCGTAGGCTACAAGAGGGGAATCACGAAAAGGCTCAACGATGTGCAATAGCAACAGAAGGGGACAGAGACTCACCCAGGAGAACAGTGGCCATTAACTCGGGGGAATAACTGCAGGACTGCATTGCGAGCATGGACCGTTGAATCTGGTGAGGTAGGATTGTTGTTGATCACCGACCTCGCAAGACATCCCTGTGCCGCCGGTTGCCCATTGCACCATGTCCTAGTTGACCGCCGGGTCATCACTCAACTCCGCACATCTGGACCAACGGCCACAGCAGAGGAACCGCCCGTCTAGGCATCTCCGACCTCCCAGGCCTTTCCACGATCGCCATTTGTTGGAACCATCGCGCATAGTCCATCTGAACCGCATGCATGTGCGGTTGGTTCAGGCCCCGTAGCGCCTCGACGACCCACGTTTGGCAGTTCCAGTCAGGCCTTCCCTGTTGGATCGGAACAAACACGAAATGCGCCTTGAGGGCCTCCGAGTAGCTATCAACCCCTCATAACATGGGACGCAGTGTGGACTTGGAGGACACGGCATGTCGACCGTCCAAGTGGCGGGCATCTTAGGGCTAGTAGGTGGTGTCGGCAAGCCAGCAAAGTAATCCGGTGTGCTGTCGACGACGATGGGCGTCGACGGCGCAGAGTCTGCTGATGGATAAGTCCAGGAGTAGAGCGAATCGTTGGACATGGAGGGCGGGTGTGCGAACCCCGCGCGTCCTGGTCCCACTCTGTGTGCCGGTTGTTCACCACTTGTCGCGTAAAGTACCCGGCCTGTAGGCTGCCACCGATCTCGTAGAAGTTGCCGACGCCGCGTCGGGTTGAGGTCGGGATGAATATAGCCCAATGGTGGAGGCGGGCGCGATCAGCCGCGAAGGCCCCATGTGACGATACACCAGCCATGCGATGATCCATCCCTCACGTACTCTTAGTTTTTTGGGATGTCTGACACGGAGACGTGAAGACGGTGTTCAGCTCGTCCGTCCATGGATGGTGCAACGGGGAGGCAGCGCAGGCTGAAGGAGAGAGGTCAACGACATGCAATAACGGCAGAAGGGAGCAGATACTCACCCTTGAAAGCGGCCATCAACTCCATTGCCGACGCCGCGCCTCGTCCAGGTCGGGATAACCCAGCGGTGGGGGAGGTGGCCGACAGGCCGGAACGCGCACTGGGTGCCGTTCGTGTAAAGTAGGGTATGAGAAATTCGGCGTAGGTCCAAGGCATGGCATATGCTATGTGAAGGGACATTGGTTAGCGGCGTCCAACAGCGGGTAACGAGTAATATCTTACACCTAAAATGGCCATCAACGCGGGAGAGGGACTGTCGAGCTGCATTGTAAATGTTAAATGTTAAATCGGAGTATGAGGAATCGATGCTGCCCACCGCTTGGGAGAAGTCTTTTTATACCAAGCAACCATTCGCTTTGACCCTCTTGGACAAAGCGACAGAATCGTGGGCTTGGTCCCTTCGTTCCTACACCCTTCATGCATTGTTTCCACTTTGACAAGGAAATTTGAGGGGTATCCACGGCATTTTCGATTGGAAAGACGGTCTCTCGGCGCTTTGGTGACATTCGCAGTGACCAGCACTTGGCAGCAGGCCCAAGCTTTGTGACGTGTGATATCCACCGAGGTGTGGACCATCATTGACTGTCATTGTTGACCATTCCACCGCTATTGTCTGGCGTTGTTATTAAGCAGTACCCACCTCGATCAGTAGGACCGAAAAACCAACCCTCGAACCTTACGAAGTGACACCGGGACTCATCTTGGACTCATCTCCATTGTGATCGAAGCTCTTGTTGGCCATCGTCCAAGACGGCTTTTGTGCATGGCCAGAACGGGGCTGTTGCAAACGACGCATACGATCGAGCAACACAGCCAAGGCCAATGCGTGCTCGCCATGCTGGTACGTGCAAGAGCGACGACGGCCAAGTCACTTTCCGAGGTTCGTGCCACTCAACGCATGCTTGTTCGCCTCAGGCTCAAGCGAACTGTATTTAACAGTGAACTGGAACCTGTCTACAGTGGCCGCCATTGCCAGGAATGCCGCCGCAACTGCCAACTGGCAAAATTTGCTGTTGCGCAAGTGAGCCACTTCCCATCGACACACAGACACCTTGCATACTCACTAAGAATTCGGTCCAGCCTTCAGACTCCAAGCGCTCGAAAACTTGGAAAATCATCTTGCCTAAATTGTTGGTTGGCAGTAGTGACATGTCGCTGAATTTCTGACTGTTGCACCGCCACAGATTGACGCTTGGCAGCTGAGTTCATCTCTTCAGAGACGACAGCAAAAGCAATGAAACCTCACTTTCTTTCCCATTGGGGTGCGGCGCTTCTTCGTTTGCCTATCACACGCTCGACCTTTTCTCCAGGATCATTCTCATGGTGTCAATTTTGACCTTCGAACCGACGTTTACCCAACGCCACTCGCACCTTTGAAGACGCACTTTTTCGCGCAATGTTCACCACCAGCATAGTGCATTGATCCAGCAACCAATTATCCTGTAGGTTCACCGACTTGTCGTGCCGCTGCGCGTACCCGTACCCGGGCCGTCCAACGAGTCGGGGCTATCGATAGGTGGAATCGAGCGCAGAAAGGGTCTCCGGGTTTTGAAAAAGGTATGATCAACCTGGACTTCCATCACTCACCCGTATTTGCAATGACAGGCCAACAATGATAGCAACGCAACAGTGTCAATGTGAAAACGTGAAGTGGGGCAAAGTACATCCATGATTTCCAACTCTACACTTCCGACGCACTCTACACCCCTCGACAATTACACGTTCAAAGTTACATGCCAACTGACATTCCTCACATTCCATCCTGTTCCTACAAAGCCTGGATGCATGCCGTCGCTATCCCACCATCGCGACCTTAAGACCTAGCCACGCGTTCAGGACCGACACTAAGCCATACGGGATGATCCAACATCTAACCTCAGTCTCAGGGATACCCGATGGTCTCACTCGGTTTCCGGATGATACAGGAGTAGGACCTGTGGTGTCCGGTCTACGCGCTGGCCACAAGAGTGTTATGGCCTACTGGACATTCTGAGTTCCGGTTGTATAACGAACATGAAGAGGCTCACCGAGGACATCCGGGCAAGTCTATTTATATCATACAACAGCGTCTGCCACCTCGGGGAGGATATAGGGTGTCGCAGGAAGACTCTTAGGACTAAGTTACGGTGGACGACTCTCAGAGCCGTCGAACCCCCACTGCTGGCGAGTCAAGGAGTTAGCCTTCCCATTGGTGCACGGGAAAGCCATCAACTAACCATGCTCAATAGGTAAGCTGGTACATGAAGCCATGAAGGCTTCATATGACGATACACCAGCCATGTGAGGATCCATCCCTCACATATTCATAGTTTTTCAGGATGTCTGAGTCACCAACATCGTCAGAATAAGATGTGAAGAGAGCATTAAGGTCGTCCATGGGCAGGAAGGTAGATGTGTGGATGGACTCGACAGGTGGTAAGTTCCACCTTTATATGTTGGCCACATCAATAGAGCTTTAACCACATTGTTGTCCCGTGGATGGTGTGGACAATTGATTTCCTATTCAACGCCATTTACGGAAGGTCCACCATTTCAGCGGGAGTTGCTTGGCGGAAAAATATATCCATCTTTGGTAATTTTTTGGAGACAAACATATCATAACATCGATGGCAAAGCGATGTAAACAGATTATGTAACACTCCTTCGTGGTACGGATTGCGGCGCATTCTGTTTGCTTTGCCATGTTTCACTTCCGCTTTGACTTGCCACAAGATGGTGTGGACGACTTTACGTGGGCACAGGATGTGCTTGAATCCAATGAACACGCTGCTTCGTACCAACAACGAGCCGGAGAACCCTTCTCCGAAATTGATCTCGAATCGCTGGTAGGCA
>JBBPLG010000987.1:0-11171 GCA_038089695.1 Xanthoconium separans | reverse complement strand
CAGTAACTTATTCGAGCATTGACGAAACCAGGTCCCCTGTACACTTTTCAACAGGACTGGAAGATGTGCAGGCGAACTGTCCGATCCGATTGTCGGAGGGATGTCACAGCCTGAGTGGACCCAAGCTATTGAAATCGGCAACATGACCCATCAGGCCTTGAAGTGCTATTCACTTACCCTCGTCCAGACGCCAAAAGGGTTTAGAGGCGTTCAGGGTAGCCAGTAATTGTCTGGAGGGTATCTATGTCTACATATGTTCCACTAAGAGTGATATAGTGTAAGACAAGCCATGAGAGACAAATCATAAATCGAGCCTTTGCGGCAAAGCAGAAGATACGAGGAAAATAATTATCATCAACGTAAAGAAAGGATCCACCATACCAAGCATACCAATCCCCAAAGGGGCCCACTGGATGGACCCGTCAACCACCGTCGACCAGCACGATTGACGAGTGGTGCCGCCTGTCCAATCGTCTGATTCAAACAAGTCAGCAACGTCAAGTCGACACCTGATGGGAGCGGGGAATCCGTGGCGTTGAGATTACCACTCAAGGTAGCCGAGTTGTTGTAGCCATTGAGCGTTAGGACGATGCTGCTCGCACGGTAGTATTGTATCACTTGTTCGGGTTGAGGTGCCCCGGGCGCCGATGAATTGAATGTTTGTGGCGATGTGGAACTCGAGGATGAAAGCGATGAAGAACAGTTGGCGTCTATCGAGGCGAGGAGGGCTGAAACCGTGCTGTTGTCAGAGAGCACATGAAAGGACGTATTGGTACTGTTGGACACGAATGTCGCTTCGGCCATCTGCCCGCCAATGCGACTTGTATTGAACGAGTCTCCATACTAGAATGGAGACAGACATGCATCAGATGACTATTTGCAAAGCGTCGAGGAGACATACCTCTGGAGCGTGCAGGTAGCTGTCACTTGGTGCACCATACCCGTCCCAAACGACAGGCCAATACCAAAAGGGAAAACCCAGACCCGCAACACCGAGTCCTACTACCCCTGGGTAACCACTTCCATATGTCCTGAGCATAAGGTCGTTAGCTGACCGGCAACTTGGCCAACAGAACGCACCTTGTGCCAAAAATTTGACCCCTCGTTCCTCCTCCAGCCGACCTGCCCGCGAATGGCTGACCTGAGGGAATGACGATTGTCCTCCCGCCACCTGGTCCGTACGCCGTTGCAGAAGTCTTACCATCCGCAGTGGAGCCGGTGAGTGGCACGCTGGTCTCCTTTCCGGAACCTGGAGCGCTTGATCCGCTCGATGTTTTTCCACTACCGGACCCGCCTGATTCACCTCCGTCACTGCCACCTCTTCCACCTCCACCCCCGCCTTTACGGCGTCCCAGGCGTGAGGACTTTGGATGACTAGTTACGAACGGGATAAACATAGGATGGGCGTCTGAGCTAACCCAGTAGCCTGGACCTGTTACTGTACAGTTATAACGAGGGCAGGAAAATGGCTGACCACTTCGTTCAGTATTTATAAGATCCATAATGAGTGATCACCAGGTCTGTGTGCACAGGTTCCATGGCCACCGTCCAGAATTACTCGCCAACGGGATGAGGAAGCCACTCCATGATGGCTTTGAGCCAAGATTACCAACCATTTGCACAGCCTAGTAGTACGCCTGTCCGCAGTGATGGCAGCCGGCCCGTTTCTAAACCACAGATATTCGACATATTTCAGGAAAATGTTATGGGTGTTACTCTTGAGTCATGGGCTTGCGATTTCGTCGTTGTCATGTCGCCGTGTCAGCGATCTTGCATTGTGTAGCAAAGAACGACTCCCTCGGGGAGGCTGGAGGGAGTCTGTAGTTTTCACACGGTTATGTGGCTAGGGCCTTGGCGGGCCCTACGAGGCCCGCGAAACGTGTGAAACAATCTAGGAAAGAAATTGGCTCGCTCTCCTGCTTCATACCTTCAACTTCCAAGTTCAAGTTCCAACTGCCTGCTGGCTAGACACTGACTTGGACCTGCTTGTACCGCAGTGGCCACGGCTAGCGCGTACAGGTAGGTGAATTGTAATGCCATGCATCTATGCAATCTTTTAGGAACATGCGATTTTGAATATGGGGTACGATAATTATTCAGAGACGTGATGGCGGGAATAAAGCCTTTGAAAACACGAAAGAGGTTTGTCCTTCAGATTTATCTAACCTCGTCTACGACACCGTCAGTCGTCCGGTTGGCCGAAATTGAGATCTGATAGTTTGACCTAGTACGCCACGTTCAAAGATGTCGACTGCGTCAGTACGTGTAACCTTTTGGTATGAAAATAGATTGACTCATTTCCGGTCCATTGAAGGGCCTCCAGGTCCTTACAATGAACATAAAGGAATACAATGCCACGCTCGCGCCAGACTCCATGTGAAAAGCGCTCAACGCCACCGCTTTGGACCTAGTCGGTCAAGTAAGGCATGCTTCCTCGCAATTCCCCTCCCCGAACCGTTTATCCTGCCCCAGGGCACCAGAAACCTCATGGACAGACCAACTCCGACGTCTTGCTAAAGAGAGATCTCGTAGACCCAGCGCTGTGGGTGACTTGTACTGTCGTTCTAAACTTTGACGCTCGTAACTCAAGTTTGACTGCTTCAGAACACCCGCCACTCTCCGTCTTGAACAATTCAAGTATTGGAACCCTGAACAACTCAGGGGACTACTGGAACGGTATGCACGCTGAAGTCAGAATACTTGTAATCTGATCAAGAGTCCCTGTATCCAGGCGGGCCCGGGAGCGCTCGCGTCGACCAGCGTCTGGACACCAGATCGCGTAAGAAACGCACTTTTGTTGTTATACCCGGGTTGAGTTGACGCAGCTTCTTAGCAATAACAGCCACAGCGGTCACAGAGCCCGCGAGATCCTTCAGTCGAAGCTTCAATCTCATGTTTTCCAAAATATGCCCATACGACTCATAAAGCTCCCGGAAATGGAATTGATGGAAAGGGATGCAGTGGCGTCATACTTGATGAAGACGAGCTTCGACAAAGACGGTGGTACAGTAACACGGAAGATGGTGGGTGGGGAGACTGCTCAATGGTCCAGAAAGTTGGACATGCGGGACGAAGCTATTTCTGCATGGCTCCGCGAAGTAACGAAATTCGCAATCTTATCGCATACCTGGTGGCAAGAAGAAGAACCGAGTTATAACAACTTTGGCGAGCAACGCGAACGCAAGAGGAAAGGGAAGAGGACGTTGAAAGGGTACTCTCGGAAATTACAGCGATTTTGCGACATCGTGTATAGGGAATACGGGGTCGAGTTCGCTTGGGCTGACACTGTCTGCATCGACAAGTCCAGTAGCACAGAACTGGATGAATCCATTCGTTCGATGTTCGCTTGGTACCTGAATTCGCATGTGTGCATCGCATATCTTGCAGAAACTACCGATCTTATAGACTGCCCCTCTGATCGGTGGTTCACCCGTGGATGGACCTTGCAGGAAATCCTGGCACCGCATCGACTCAAATTTTACAACAAGGATTGGTACCCACTCACAAACTTCCTGAACGACAAGATCGAGCATTTTGACGAGGAATGGTTGAAGCATACTCGCAGGATTGACCCAAACTCGAGTTATTCTCATCAATTCCACCTTCTTCATCATGCTATATTCATGGCTACTGGAATGGATCTGACTACTATATGTCAGTTCAGACCCGGAATCCACTCCCCATCGTTACCCGAACGCATGAAGTGGGTCGCTCGGAGAGTTACTACAAGAGCCGAAGACAAGGCATATTGCATGATGGGAGTATTTGGCGTGAGCATGTCGATTGCTTATGGCGAGGGTGCAGCACGCGCCTTCTTCAGGCTATTCGCTGCCATCCTCGAGGTCGGATACTCCCGCGATTGGTTTATATGGGGAGGCAAGCCTATTCCGTGGGAGGTCCACCCTTCGCGCTTGATTCCTTCGTCTCCGGAATGTTATCTGTCCAGGGAGGACATAGAAGAGTACGACCTTGTATCGATGAACGCCCAAGAAGGTGCACCCATCACTTTGACCAACCTAGGTTTGCCGATGAAGATGCTCGTTGTTCCCGCGTACGTTTTTTATAACCAAGATCCCCGCACGCATTGCTTCTGATTGGGACGGAGAGAGCCAAGGGATGGCGACAAGTCCTCAATTCGCACTCGGGATTCTGAACATCATTAGTCTCGAGATAAACGATGCACCGAAACATCTCTATGCTGTTCTATTGCGCAGACCGGCCCGAAAAATGCGGTGGACTGGAGAATCGAAGTGGACTTACTCCAAGTGGGAAAAGTGGGAGACAAACAGAGCCCTCGTATTCCGATGCAGCACGCGTTTGATAAGGATGGGTGCGAACAGTTGGAGCAGGATCAATATATCCAGGTCGGAGCTTCGTTGGTCCGAGAGGGGAGACGAGCCGAAAATTAGGCTGCAGACTCTGTACTTGTGAATGTAGCCGTCATTTACTTACCATGTGTGGAGAAAGATAAATTCAAGGTTTGGAATGGTGGGGGACACAGTGAGTGGCACTGTAGCAGTAGGGGTTCCTGCCAATGACGACCTGTTTAAAAGCATGGCCCTTCTGACTACAAGGATTTGCGCTTGGATGCTGAAACGAACATGGCAATCTCCATGCTTTACGAATACATTTTTGATGACGAAGAAGGCTCTAGGTCTGACGGAACTTGGCAGGATAACCAATCGGCACGAACAAACACTGCGTGTCAAAGTTGATGAACCATGTCGGTCCTGAGCGCTTACTAGTCTGGTGACCAGACCGCTACGAGGCATCCGAGGGCGTGGTGAGTGGTCGGGGATACAGTAATGGCGACGGGAAGGTTCATCCGCGTGGGGACCGTACTTTGCTATCACGTGCCGCGCGGATAGTCGAACAGACATAATAGAGTATCTATATCAATCCTTTGACCGAGGACGTCTAACCAAAAATTGTCCTGGGTTGTCGCGGCGCATGCAAGAGGCAAGAGACCACACAGCGAGCGAGTGCCAGGGTTCTCGGCCGAACTCGGTGAAAACAATTGGTTTTCTCTTGTGAACGGGGCCTCGGCGAAACGAGGAACGGTCGAAGGCTCCATTTATCTTTAGTGCTCAGCGCCCAGACCCAGGCACTACTATTACTCGCCAAATGTGTCAGCAACACCGGGTGGTGAGCATCGCCTTCTTGCCACTCTGTGGGAGCTGATAGTTGCTCCACAGCCTCACGGAAATAATATATCTTATTTCAGAAGGTCAAAACAAGCCGCATTAGTTCTGAGCGCCTACCTATCAGCCACTCACCTCAGGGCTAGGGTTCGCATGATCAAGCTCTTCCCCAGCGCCTTCTGCCAGAGTGAAACTGGCGTCTTGAGAGGTGCCTTCAGATAGTTCAAATACTGTCACATCGGTGCTTGACTCGCTGATCCTTGCGGTTGCAAACTCATATCTTCCGCATGACTACCACTATCCTCAAGCTAATCGGCGTCACCGATGCAGAATTACTCGGGAACTTGTCACCCGCCTACAATGTCGTGCAGAAAATGGCGGAAACTTACCAACGCCTCAAAACCGGGCAGAAGAGATGGAAGGTCGTTATCCAGCGAGCGGCCCTTATCATCAAAGCGCTCCGTGAAGATCCTAATCGGATCTCTGCGTCGGGCGGCATTCAAGAGCTCCAAAGGCACGTCTTGCATGCTGAACTACTCAAACGAGGATCTTGTTGACAAGTTGGCATGACGATCCGACAGAAAATTAGAAGAGATTCAAGATATTTTGGAAAGGTTTTCCGACATGTCGTTGCTCAAAGCGATACTTCGTCACGAGGACGTTAACAACGGGATCGAACAAGCAAATTCTCTTCTCGATGATTGTCAACGGCTACTTCAGGTGTGTGCCACACCATAATGGTTGCAACTGTCGGCGTCACATGGCTTTCTAGATCGACCTCTCGCGGCTCATGCAATCTCAGCGAAATGCGGAAGTTGCAGATCAAGATGCTCTCAGAGCTTTGGTCAAAGTCATCGGTGGGAATTATGCAGAGCTTCGACGTCGTTTCAACATTGCGAATCCGGAGGAAGAAGACCAAGCAATGGCTGCTCTAGAGCGGGTATGTGATCTTTCGTACATTCACATACGTTTGTGCTTAATCATCCAATTCATTAGGAGGTGAAGAATGCAAAAATTACCCTTGGTAGTGCCCCATTGGAACTGCAAATTATGCAAACGGGCCTCGAATGTATTAGGACGACCACTGGAAGGAGGGCGCCGAAACAAAACAAATGGTTAATCACAGAATACGATCTCGACGATTGCGGGACTATAGGCGGCGGAGGGTTTTCAACTGTCTCCAAAGCACGATATAAGGGGACGATGGTTGCGGTTAAGACATTGAAAGACATTGGAAACATGAGAGAGGTTCGTTTCGAGTTTACAAGTGGTAGTTACCGGCTACCTATTCACGCACTTGCACAGGCCTTGGAGAGGGAAATCGAAATTTGGAGCGAGCTCCGTCATGATCATATCGTCCCGTTCTATGGTGCATCGACATTGACTTCGTCTCCATACATCGTATCGCGGTATATGAAAAACGGAAATCTTGTTCAATACCTGGTTGCAAAACCAGACGCTGATCGTAAACAACTGGCAAGCATATTGTGATCATTACCCAGGTTTTGCTAATTACTTATTTGAATGCAAAGATCTTGGAGGTGTCACTTGGGATGTACTACCTTCATGAAAAGTCCATTGTTCACGGCGATCTTAAGGGTGTAAGCTCAATGCATCTCCACAAAATCCTGGCTGATATGAGTATCTTAGGTCAACGTCCTTGTAGACGATTCTGGCAAGGCATGCATCACTGACTTTGGGTTATCCAAAGTTTCCTCTGGGAACCCAGGGGCCAAGACGGGAACGGTCGCAGGAACGCTTCGATATCTAGCACCCGAGGCATTGAAGAGCCACCCTCTTTCCTTCGAAACCGATGTATATGCATTTGGTATGGTGATCTATGAGGTAATCATGATTGTACCCTGTTCGTTACTCTCTAAGAATTTGGCAGGTATTCACGGGAGAGGGTCCGTTCGTCAGGGAGTCTGACGAGTTGGTCTGGCAAGGTCGCGTTGAACTTCGCCGCCCAACAATGACCCAGGCCTATGAGCGCGGTTTCAACGATACTCTTTGGCAGTTGCTTTCTAACTGCATATCGCGCGAACCATCTAAGCGCCCGCGTTTCAAGGCGATCCAGGAACAGCTGAGCTCTATCAAGAAAGCGGAGTCGTCGGCTCAATCGTTTGTTGCAGGTAAATCCCACTCACGGTGCCTGGCACTTTATTCATATTTCCAGACCCCGCGTTAGGGAACAAGAACGAAACAGATTGGGCTCTTGAATCACCTACACAAAGCTCTCAGCCGCTCCCCCCATCACCGCTAGACCAACCCAGTTCAGTATCAAGAAGAAGTGTCCCACCTCCACCAATCACCTCAATGTTTCCAGGCTCGTTTCCCCCTCATACAATGCAACCTAGTAAGACATTTCTAGGAATCTACTTTCCCTCACTCATATTTTCCGACTCCTCCCAGACCCTGGGGACCATGACAGACATTCGTTACATCATTCAAATACGGTAATTTCCTCGCCTGCTACGTTGGTCAATAGCAGCAGGAGCACGATCCACCCTATGAGGAAAGCTGAGACACTACCGCCGATGGAACAACTGAGTATATCCGAGTCATCAAAATCGAAGCCACTCCCATGGACTCCAATATTGCCAATGTGTATCGTCGTAACACACAAGTATTTTGGTGCCCGGTTCAGCGTGTCCTCACGTGAAACTGGGGTGCATCTCGAGGAAGCCAATGCGGTTCGTTGGCAACCGATCACAGCCAAGAAGGGCATCCTGTTGTAGTACGTTGATACAGTTCTAGCTGACTTGTGCTGATCTCCTCTCAGCAACGAGCCAAACAGATTTTGGTACAAGAGCAGCACAAGCTCAGAGCAAAACTTGTGGGAGCTGAGTGGCAATGATGTTACCTTGCGGACAGGATCCACCATCGGGGTCTGCCGTTTTGGGGATCCACAAACCGCCCAAAGATGGTTCACCCTTCAATTGAACTACACTCGCAATGGATCTACAGATGGTTTTAGTAAGTTCATTCTTCATCTCAGCGATCTTCAGGTAGAGGCTGAGCCCCGCAGCGGCAATCGGCGATTGGTTTTATACCGAGCGAACCTGGAGACGGCTCCAGCTCGGTAAAGTTCAACACGCGAATCTAGTCGGAGGAGCTCCAAAAATAGTGGTATGTGTCCCTTATTCCCTGGATACATGGGCTGAATTGCGGGGTATAGCCAAGCGAAAACGCATGGAGCGACGTCGGCCTGCCTAAACGATGTGTGCTGGCGAGCCCAGCTGGCAATGACAACTGCGTCGTGTGCATCACTAGTCCAGGAGGGCGAACTGTGACGTTCACCTGCAAACTTGAAGCGCGCAAGATCGTTTTTGAAACGTATCATACCGAACGAGGGTTAATAAGGGCCACAGAAGAAACCTACCCGACGGAGGAATACGCTGCTATGACGTTCCGTGCCTTGCGAGTCGCCATCGAGAGGGCGTCGGGGAGATGATCATGATATTACTATTGCTATGCATATGGCCCTCTTTTTTTGCGCCGCCCGCACTCCAAGTGTCTTTTTTGTCTGCATTCCTTCCAGTGTTTACTTACCAACCACAAGAGATTATAATATGTACGCTAGTACACCCATGTATCATTAGCTCGATTCTAAGTATTGCCCCACGACTCGAAGTCGGTTTACCTGTTGAATGGATACGGTAGTTCACGCCCGACTCCATGGTTAGCTTCCCGTCAGCCCGAGGAATTTGAACCAGATGGCACATCCTACTAGGCTATTATTTTGGGCGATTGGCAGCGCCTCGGCGGGCTGTGCATTGATGTGTCAACAAACTCCGACTCGGAAACGTCTGAATCTTCGACTGAATCTTCAATTTACATACCACGTCCACCGAAGCAGGAGCCGACTCATCAAGTAAAATGCTGCAAAAACAGGCACCTGACGAGTTAGTCGATAGTATATCCTTTCATGTCTAATCACACGCCATACGCGCCCCGCCGCCATTTATGCAGAGCCTGCATCATCTCAACACACCATCATTACGTCCTATTCTCCTTCTAGTTCCCCCGTACTATCCCAGATTCGGAAGCGGGTCGATACAGCGCGTGTAGTCTGAAACACATTGTTCCACACCGTCGTTACTTTTGTTGGACAGACAAGACACAGGCAGCTCGGTCCTACTGATAGCACGGGCATTCGACACTCGTCATGTTTTGAGGCTGGACACCCTTCAAGTTCATGATAGGGTGATCAGATTGCTGTATGTTGGTGCCCCTGAACCTGTGCCCCCTGCACCCTTACATATCAGGCGACTCGTTAACCATGGGGATCAGACCCTTGATCTTTCCTCTCCTCCTCCGATCATGCCTTCGCCGTCACTCGCGGTCTTCGCCATCGCATTGTTCTCTGTGGGGCCCATAGGATGTCTCGCGCAAATATCTACGACTGCACAGTGTTTATCTACGTTTAGCTGGGTAAGCCCTCTATCAATGCCCGCCGCTTCTTCACCCTCAAACTATTCAATGACTAGACGGACAACAGCTTGGGCCAGAACCCTTGTCTTGTCACAGCCTATCTACTCGGCGCGTGCTTTAATAATAGTATGTTGATGAGTCCGTCATGCCCCCTTGAACGCTACTGAAGTTTCACAAGAGTACACCATTAGTCCACTCCCAGTTGGATATCACTATGCGGGTCCTTGGGTGTCCGGGCAAAGTACTTGTGGGTGTAGTTCCGTAACGTACAACGCAATATCCGCCTGTGCGGCCTGCCAGGGGGGTATATTGACAACGTAACGTGGTTCTCCGTGATACATGTTTAAACGCGCTTACCGTTCACCATCAGCTGGAGCGATTGGAAATTCAACTGCACGACTGTATATCCAGCAATGTAAACTGTCGCACACCCTACGATTTTTTCCAAGAAATTGACCGTTCCGATAGTTTCCCTGCGGGTATTCCAAGTGGTACAGCGGTGCCACAATGGGCGTACCAAGACGTCACGGTAAGCACGGATTGCATCGGCCTCCTACTGGAACCGTGTTGAAGATCCCTCCAGTCAAGCAATCAATTCAACGTAACGCTGGCTCAGGCAGTTGGTGGTTGGTTGTCATCTGCATTGCCACTTTGTGTTCCACTCATCATGTTCAGATACTCCCGAGTCATCTAGTACACCTCCGGCCCAGTCCACTGGTTCTCTTTCTGCAACGCTGGTTACTACTTCAGCATCCGAGTCCTCTCCACCGCAATCCATTGCAACGGCAGTTATTGCTTCAGGATCCCCTTCCTCTCCACCACAGTCATCACCAACATCAGCTGCCAGTGCTACCCCTGTTTCCTCAGGGAATGGTTCGAATAGCTCGGTGTCCTCAGGGAGTGGTTCAAATACTGCGGCAATCGTGGGGGGTGTCGTTGGTGGTTTCGCTGGTTTATTGATTGTTGGAACTATCGTTGTCTGGGCCCTGAAAAGGCTACGCGGTCCACCTCCACCTCCAACTTTGACAGTGTTCCCGGGAATCGTTCCTGAAGTTACTCCACAGGAAGCTGTTTATACCCCCGGGACTTCTTTTGGTCTTGCAGACCCTCCAGATTTGCATCAGGTTTGATATTGAGTTTTGGAATAGTACCATAGCCGAGTTCAAGTACGCGGTGGGCACGCGGGTTGTTGGGAGTAGTAGTAGTTTACTGTATCTAATATTTCGTGTATAATTTCATCAGCAAAACGCGAGTTGCACCATTCGTCTGTCACGCGTTAAACTGGCCAGTCGCCGCCAAACAATGAGCCAGGCCTATGAGTGTGGTATACACTTTGGCAGCTGCTTTATAAATGCATATCGCGCGAACCCCCCGAGAGCCCGCGTTTCAACTCTCAAGGCGATCCAGGAACAACTGAGCTCTATCAAGAAAGTGAAGTTGTCGGCTCAATCGTTCGTTGCAGGTAAAATTTCACTCAGGGTGTACTCGCACTTTGCTCGTATTTCCAGACCCACTAGACGACACGGATTGGGCTCTCGAACCACCTACACAAATCTCTCAGACGCTCCCCCCATTGCCGCTAGACCAACCCAGTTC
>JBBPLG010000986.1:0-11178 GCA_038089695.1 Xanthoconium separans | reverse complement strand
CGCACACACAGGCTTGGATTTGGGGTTAAAGTAAGGGCAAAGGCCCGCGGGACTGTCCACAAATTCAATAGACTGGTTAGAAGCCTAGAACTCCGACTGCAATGCACATATGGCGGTGTGAAGTCACTCGTTTCCGACTCTGCCTATTGATACATACGCTACTACAGTCAACACATACCCAGATAACCCATAGCATTTCTGGTCTCCTAAACCCTCTAGCTCACCACACAACCTCCCAGATAACCCATACTCCCTAATAATGTGGCGTTCGGTTTTCTCAGTGCACGCTCGTATACCATGGCTGGACCGCGTTTCAACACCGAAGATTCTCAGCTGATTGCTGATCTGCGCCGAAGATGAAGAAAAGAGAGGCGGAGAGGCAGACAAAAAAAGGAACTCCCTCGCCGCGGTCCAAGTTCAAAGTTGTCGATGCCTCCGATGACATCGATAGACTTTTGAGCTTAGTCGATCGCTGTCGAAATCGTCAGTTTGTCCCCCCGAGCATCGCACAAATGTATACATACTGCATTCGATATTTCCCCTTTTCTCAAAGAACAGCAGGTCGGCCTTGAACAAGCACCCCTGAGGAAATACTCTCGTGCCCAAGACAACACCATAAGGGCATATATACAGTCAACTCTTCGAACCTGAGCAAGTTATCTGGAATGTGGAGGATATGCTGGTGCACCAGGGTCCCGGCAAACGTCACCACATCTGATATATCGAGCTTCTTCAGTTCCCCAAACAGCAGTTGACCTTTGTAAATGTCAGTAGCATGCTAGTCTAACCAACCGTCACACATACGCTTTGGATCTTCGCTGACATTCATCGCCAGATATGCTTCCGTGCTACCAATCACAAGTCCACCCGAGACGCCGAACCCACTGTGTCCATGGTGAGCCACAATAAAAACACGAATCAGGTTGAGCTGACGCACCTCAGTGTCCCGGTAGAGACAAACTGCGCATGGACCGGAACATCCTTTCCCGCCAGATCAAGAAATAAACTGCAGGCAGGTGGACAAGCTTTTGAAGCATGAGTACCATTCTAAATCCGAAACTTGGCCACCTCACGGAGTCAATGGATGGTTTGCAATGGACCCGGACCTTGCGAATGTGCGCACGAGGACCCAAAGTTTATCTCGAAATGATTGATCGCCTTGTAAGAATAGCGAATGGTTATGTAAATGACAAGAATGGGTCTAGATGGAATATAACTCTACTAGTAATTGCTCAGAACCTGACTCTGCAAACTCGACCGTGATGGGCAGTGCAGCGGTGCACTCAGAGCTCGGGGCACTATATATGCAATGAGATTTTGAAATGTAGACAACTGAGTTTACTCACCGAACGTATAAAAATGGTTCAACCCATTGGGCTAGCCTTGACAAGCGACCGAAGATGCTCAATTTCCCGTAAAACTTTACACTCCAACTTCTCAATGCCTTTCATTATTACCACTCGATCGTCTTCATGGTCTTTGATAAGGGCGGCAATATATTCCTGAAGTTGAACTTGTTGCCAGGAAAGCGCCTCCCGGAGTTCGTCAACAGTTGCATCTTGTGAAGGTGACGAATGGCTCCATTTGAGAAGCATCTGGGCAGGAACGGGTGGGGGACACAGAGGCATTTCATGACGAGGATGAGGTAAATTTGAGCAAGCTAATTGAGATCCCGCTAGCGATGGAGGAGTGGAGTTGGGACGGATGAGTTGGGACGGCAATAGAATTGATGGCAGTGGGCCACTTGACACCCGCTGAGGCTGGCCAAATTTCTCAGGAAGTGTAAATAAATCAGAGAAGTCTTCTTCATCCAGGTCTCCATTCTCTACAGCAGGATATAATCTCACTTCGGGGATATGCAGCAATGGAGCAGCACAAGGTAATGATGGAGAAGTGGGTATGCTTTGCTTCTGATTCATGGAATGATGAGCCTACCGGCTGCAGGTGGTGATGGCAAGGGAGTGAAATTGGATACGAGCTTGGATCAACTCAACGCTCAGCCAGCAACTTTTTTCCTGAGTGAACAGAAGGTCACGGGACCAAAGAACCCGTGGTCCTACCACCAAGATGGCGATGGCAACAACGATGCCGCTGTGCCACCACCATACCTTACAACAACAGCAACCCGTGCCACTGAAATGACGACACGACGACGCGCCGTGCTGCCACCACCACCACACCGCGCCCCCACTCAGCGATGACGACGGCAAGGTGGCACCTCTCGTGCCATCAAAACGACGACGACGTCGTCGTCGTGTCACCAACCACTGCACCTTCACCCTCACCCTCGCCCTCGCCCTTGCCCTCGTCTCGCGGCGCCAACGACGATGACGACGACACCATGTCACCACCACCACCACCACCGTGTCTTCACCCTCACCCTCGTCTCGCAGCACCAACGGCGACGACGGCAAGGTGGCACTGCCCGTACCATCAAAACGAAGACGACGATGATGCCGTGTCACCACTACCACCACACCCTCACCTTCACCCTCACCCTCACCCTCGTCTCGCACCACCACCACCTCGCCTTCACCCTCAACATTCTCGTCCTCACCTCCGTCTCAAGGCGCCAACGATGACGACGGCACAGTGGCACCACCCGTGCCACCAAAACGACGATGACAACAACGCCACGTCACCACTACCACCACCACCACCACCACCACCACCGCGCCTTCACCTTCACCCTTGTCTTGCGGCGCCAACGACGACAACGGCAATGTGGCACTACCCATGCTATCGAAAGGACGACGACAACGGCGCCGTGTCACCACCACCACCGCGTGCCCTCAACGTCATGTTTAGTGCCGGACATCGACACAAATGAATAGTCGTATGGCGTTTCCAGTTCAATTCAACGAGAGTCACACTCCTTTGCTGTACATTTGAACCAGCCAACTGGCAGCATCTTCAAGACAGTCGTCGCAAGAGCCAGGGCCGAGGGAATCAGGTATCAAACTCCCAAATGCACTGCCAGTGTCCATGCGTTGGCAGACGAGGAACGGGCGCATTCAAAGTGTCGCGGCCGCACAATTGGTGAAAGAACCTAGGAAGAGCGAGACAAGTAAGTTTTACTGTATCTTCGAGCTAACTCTCCAACATGTTATCTGAATATGTTCGCAGTTCACGTTGGACCGTTTTGCCACACGCAGCCAACGGAAAGCAATATATTTGGCAGGGTCGAAGAGTCGTTATTCGCATGGGTCGAGGCTAATCTCCATCATCTGCGTCAGCCCTTCGCTACCATCTATCACAATTGTATGTACCTAGCAAGAGGTCTACCTGTTCGGTGTCGGAGCTATGATCAAATGAAGATATCACGTTGTCCGGGGAGCACTGGCAGGGAGAATCCGGCAGTGGTCTGGGGTTGCCTCGGCGATGAAAGTTCTTTTATGAGGTGCGGGCTAGTTTTGGTGTGCGCATAGAGAGACAGAGGAGATGGGGTGACCTCTGTGTCGGACGCACGTCACGATGAACACCTCGGACGTTGCCATGCTCGAGGCGGGTAGGCACGCAGCGTGGCTGAGGCACGGCGGTTGTGCAGCAGGTCGAACAGAGTGTTCCACCCGACATGACAGGCCCTGAGTCATACTGACTCAGTTTGGAGAACAAGACTCTAGCAGGCTTGATTCGATGGTACCAGCATTCAGACAACTAACTCTAACTCTTGTGGTTTGTCTAATCTTGTCCATGTTATCAACAACTTTATCGTACTCGACTCCACTCCGGCTTTGATCTTTCGTCCTTAACGTGCATAGAATCCTGTTTTCCCAGTGAAATTACGTGTTCCACCATTTTGTCTTTCTCGAAGTGTGAAAAACTTCCGCAGACGCATACAAATTGAAGGTCAAGTTCACGATAGAACCTGAACGGCTTCTTCCTCCATACCGGCCGATAACTGAAGCTGAATATGTGCCAGTCATCCCCTTCCCTTTTCATTGTGCGGATATGGTCTGCCACGGTAATTTGGTCAATATGAACGTCGCACTGCGGACAATAGACCATGTTCGAGTCTTTGAGGGTTACTTGGGACCCACCCATCAGTATCCCAGTGTCTGCGTTTATTTTAGGTCGCTTCCGCCTAGCATCATTCTCCACATCGCGTGAGAATCAAAGCTGGATGAGCAAGATCTAAGCTCACCTGATCATCAACATCGCTTTCATCTCGCGACATCTCAGGATGGTGATTCCTGTTAGTTGCCTCATTATCTTCCACCACAGGCATTGGCACTTCATGCACTGACAATAACGCCCTGGGAGTCTGTAGCAAGGGAGGAGTATGAGGGCTGGATGAGCAGACAGGGTTTGGTCGGAAGCTAGGTGGTTTTGACCGTGGGGGCGGATGGTAAGGCTGAAATATCTGAGTCAAACTGTGAAGAGAAAGTTTCACAGAAGAATTAAATACCTGCGACGCTGGAGTGTTGGGGTTGGCATGACGTCGGGATGCTTGGCGAGTGGTTACATGGTGGCTTGAGGAAGTCAAAGGTGCACGAGTATCATGTACACACATTTGTGAAGGACTTCCTTTGACGAAACAGTCTTGAATTCCTTCCAAAATGTTTTGAATGGACCTCAGCTGCAATTTTACTTCGTCTAACTCCGCCTTGGCCAGGCACGGTTGAACCGAAGTTTGATGGAATGGTGGCCAGCCACGGGATTCCGCGTATTGCGCCTGCCGTGCCAATGCTGCCGCACGATTGGGCTGCGCATCATCAAAACCCCAAAGGCGCTGCCACTCCTCACAGAACATGAAGGCGGTGTGGGAAAAGCGATTGGTCAGTTCTGGATGGTCGTCCCATTTTCTAGAGTAGAGTCGATTGCCGGTGTCCGTGGTGTGTCCCATCTGGGAGTGCATGACATAGTCCATCTCTGAAGGACCATGACAGGACGCGGCAATGTTGTAATGGTCAGCAATCCCCGGGAGAATATGACGCAATTGATTTCGATTGAGAGTAACACCGAGGTGCTCCTTGGTGATGCCTTGTATCACCCGTGTCAAGCGGGATGGCTTCCAGCACTCCCCCATACTGGATAACAGATAGCAGTGTCGTTCGGGATCAGGGTTGGGAACAAGAAAGTCAGTTGCCCACGCTTCAATTGTTGCGACCGAAGCATAGTAGCGTCGTAGTTGGTGCTCGAGGGATCGAGCCAAAAAGGTCAAGCTGGTTTTGTCTCGGCCGGTATTGTGCCCAGACTTGGTGTAGAACCCGATACAAGCGAGACGGTCGAACATGTAGAAAAGACTACGGGACCGAAACTGGGTATCGACCACCTTGGTGCGGATTTCTTCTGTTCCCCGCTTGGGCATCCCAGGAATTTGGTGGAGAAGGAAATAAAGACCTTCTTTAAACTTCTCGACATTGTGTAGATATCGCTGCCATCGACTTCGCCGTGGAACAGGCTGTCCATTGTCATCAAAGCTGAAAAACTCGTTGCAGCATTCCGGTGACTGAAGGATGAGTCGCACGAGGCACCAAGCATTTTGCATCTCAGAGACGAGAAACCCCTGCCCTGCGCGGTGTTCCTGTGGGTTGTCTACAATCTCCTGTGATAGTTTCAGAGCCCCCAGATCATCCTCGCTCATTCCAAGTAAGAGCTCGTTTTGCAGCCTAGAGCTGACATCCTCATATACGTCATGGTACATGTTTGTGAACGAGGTTACCGAGAGGGAATGTCCATCGAAGGTAAAGCCTAGGCCTGTGGGAGTGGAAAACTGAAGGCGGGGAAGTGCAATGTGATTTCGCGTGATTATATAGCACAACCGGCTGTAGCGCCTGATTGTGCAAAAAGGACTGATAGTTCCAGGTTGGACCCATCTCTTAAAATGTCGGCAGAAGTAGCTATAGTTTCAAGTCAGCCTCAACGTTGTGCGGAAAGTAAGATAAACCCACGTAAATGGCTGGGAGCTCCGAGCAGTCATTTCGCGCAACATAGAATACAGCGCGATGTAGAGCATTTTTGAAAATCCGGAGGACATCTCGTGGGCGGGAAGAAAAGTGCCGTGGATAGATATGCTGGTCGAGATAGCGAACGTGTCCGTTAAGGAATGGAGCCGGTTCGTTGTCGCCTCAGCACTCTGAGTGGTGAAAATCGAGACAACAAGGTTGTGATACGCCATTGCGATCTCAGATTTCGTGGAATGGGGACTATCCAGCTTCTTGCGAAGGGATTGCGCCGACTTCACTTGGGTGACAGTTAGAAGAACAGGAAATTGCTCGCCATCTACCTCTCCCATCTCTTCTTCAGCATCCGAGTCCATACAAGCATCTTCCTTGTCCTCTTCACCGTCGCCGTCCATCTCTTCTTCAGCATCCGAGTCCATGCAAGCATCTTCCTTGTCCTCTTCACCGTCGCCGTCCATCTCTTCTTCAGCATCCGAGTCCATGCAAGCATCTTCCTTGTCCTCTTCACCGTCGCCGTCCATCTCTACGTCATCTTCATCGTTACCATCCATCTCCGTGTCGTCTCCATCGTCTTCGTCCATCTCCATGCCAACATCATCATCTTCCAACTCCACGTCTTCTTCTTTTTCTTCTTTTTCGTATTCAGGCTCATCTACGTCGTCAGGATCATCAGATAATGAAGGTACCTGCAGCTCTTCAACCCCTTCATTTTCACCGTCTGCATATTGTGAGCTCAGAAGTCGCAACACCATCACGACTAAGCGATCACAGTGCCTGCCATAATTGTAAATGGTCGCGGCCTCCTGAACTAATTGAAATGGCCGGCTGCGCTGCCCAGATGAAACAAAGTCCAAAATTTGATAGGGAATCTACGAACCTTTTGCTACGCCAGTGAGTCAACCCCTCCAAGAGCGCAGGCTCGATGTTAGCAATTGACTTGCTCTGAGATAGGTAAAACTCCCCGATTCCTTTGACTCTTGATAACCATGCAGGGTCTGCGGATTGCAGCCTCAGACACGCCATCCCTCGAATGTCCATCAATGAGTACCCTTTTGTGGCATCTACCCATCCACTCCGGACAAGGAAAGGTGGAAGATCAGCAGAATCTGATGTTCGAGCAGCGCTATCTGCGAAGAAAGTGGTATTTTGAAATATCGGATTAATTTGAGCGTAGAAACGAGAAAATGCATCATCTGGAGTGCAATGTTGAAGTTCTGGATAAACGGGAAAGACTGGGGAGCAGTAGAATAACCGCTGTACCAGAACAGGAATTGCTGGGACTTTAGCGTTGGAGTGGTTGTGGTTGTGGTTGTGCCGAATGTGGGAGCGGATATTCTTCATCTTGAGAGCAGAAAAGGAACAATGATTACATTGATATCCAGGCGAGGGCGGCTGAAGCCAAGGAATGGAGGGAAGTTTTCGATTTGGAAGTTGGACCTTTGCACCAGATGACAAAGGTGCAAGACGACGTATGACATTTTCGATGGCAATACGGGCTTTATTCCATAGCTGGCGTCGGGAGCTTTTGTTGTGCTTCTTCAAGTGGCCAAGCGCCTGGTCTGCGAATACAACCACGCTGCAATGCAGGCAAACCAAGACATTGAGCTGCACTTGGTGGGCTAACGGCACCTCTGACAGTTCAGAGAACTCCTGGATTGTCGTCAATCCGCAGATAGGATCACTCCCAGTAATTGGATAACTGATGAGATTTGAAATCCGAGGTAAAGTGTCAGCCCTCTAGAAAAATAAGCTCGATTAATTTATAATACCGAGTCACATCGTACGTACAGTCGAGCTGGAGGGAATGGGGTGATCACAATCAATATCAGCTTCAGCACCACCTGGGCCGTCATCATCATACACATCTCCCAAGGTCTCGTTGAAAACCTGACAAGGAAATGGCATTCACAAACCATCTGCGCAATTATAGCAGGAAGAATAAATCTCACCTCTCCATCTTCCAGTGTTGGATAATTCAGAGGTGGCGCTAAGTTGGCTGTGACGTTGAGTTCAAGATTGTCCTAGATTAATAGATACTTTAAAGTGCACAGCTATAAAATACAGCGGTACTCACCGTCAGTGTGATGGGCGCAGGGCCTGGCTCCGAGTCAACCTCTCCAAGTGGCTGATTGGATGGAGTGGCCACCAATGACCCTGAGGGCACCTGGCTATTGCGGGACTTCACGATGATATTGAATATTAAGGAATATTGCAGAGGACATCGCAAAAGACTTACTGTAGCATCTGGAGCTTCGGGTTGCACTGTTGTAGCTGGGGTTGATCGGGTAGGTTGACTTGCGTAGGAGGGGCCAGTAGCATCGGGTGGTGTCATGCCGCACCCTGCTTTCATTGCATGTTCCTTTTTATAGTGGCGTCGAAGAGGATCGATGCGGTCAAATTTTACAGGGCAACCTGGAGCGACGCAGCAGTACAATGTTGAATTTTCAACTCTGACAAGAACACCTTTGATATATTTCGGCGTCAGTATGCAAGCTTTGGCGTGACTGCTGCACACCGCTTTTCTGCGGAGCTGGTCAGATGAAACCAACAATTCAGTTTGACAATGCTGGCATGTCCACGAAGTTGAGTTACTCGGATTGGAAGGTGCCATGAGCTGCAGTAGGAACAACGAGTACGGTTGAAAATTGACGAGAACAGAATGAAGAATGGAAGCGACCACCTACCCTTGCTGACCATTAATTGCTCCGACTACGCTTGTGATGTCGTAAGGGGCCCAAATTTCGCGCTGCTGTGACTGCAATGCTGACAGCCTTATGTTGCATGACAGTCTTTTGGCAATTGGCAAGATCACATCCTCTGTTGTTTTTAAAAGATTTTCTAGAAATAAAAACAGCAAAAAAACAAACAATGGTGACCTTAGTGTGTTACGGCCAGCCAGGCAAGCGTAGCCGTAATGTAAAGTTTTTGGACCCCCGTGCACAACTTGCTCAAGAGCTTCATTGCACCTACCACACTGATCTGGGGTCAGTACTCCCTCGCGGTGCTTCGGTTTACCCATCAGGCACACATGTGTTAGACTACTGACCTACACGTATACAACTCTTGCCTTGTGCTTAGTTTGCTACGACGGGTCCACCAAAGTTCACTCGAGATTCCACATGAGGTATATCCATCTGCGTCACCGACCCAACACCGACCAATCGAAAAACGCCCAAGCTGAAATACCCGTGCGTCGAGCGACGCCCACGTTTGGTATGCAGCCACTATGCGTTTCACGATGATGTGTCGTGTCAGTGGGGCTATAGCAAGAGCGTTTGGTGGTGAGTTCGAGAGGAGAGTGTGCCATACGCGTGCTTTCGACAACGCTGCTCAGACTGTATCCAGCTCGTTCACGACGACGTCGAAAGTGCGTGTGGACCTTGGCGAAGAGGCCAGAGGCGCTCTGGGCAGGGTCCCCGATGTCGTGTTTGATGGCGGGGAGTTTGTCAGCGGGATAGGCTGCAGTGAGGGGACCAGCGACGCTGGATGCTTCGTGGGTGATGGTGGCGACGAGTATGGCGGCTACAATAACTTCCTTGACGGAGGCTTGACCAACGCCAATCGAGGTACCTGGAACTGTTAGACGATATGATGAGACCAGACAAGAGGAGGGGAGCAATGTCGAACTCACTGAGCCAGACGCGCAAAGTAGACATGATGCGTAACGCAACTTGAATGAGAAGAGAGGATACTTGTTCTGGACGACCTACTCCCAGTTAGAGTACAGTCATCGCGTCCTGCGGGACCTCTGTTAGCACACCCAGGATCAGCAGGGAACCGAAAGCACTTAGCCATGCACTTCATGTAAATGGTGGGAGAAGCTGGGAGAATCGCGTTCCTCTCCACAATGTTGTTGACTGGTCCGCGAGCATATGGGACGACGACGATCGCATCATGCGCCTTTGCCGGTCCATACCTTCGATGGCTATTGAAAACACCAACGTATATCAACCGTGGTACATACCTTCAATAGACATTGAACCCATCAACCCTGCTCTCGTTCGCATTTTGGTGCGAGCTGTTGGGAACACTTTTCCAACATACACCGCCTCCGACTAGTGGATGGAATGGAAGAAAAGAAGAGAGGGGGATAGCTCCCTCCCTGACCGGGCTTCTGTACTCTCTTTCTACTCTCCTTGTGGCGACGAATGTGTAAGAGTCAACTGATTGTGCTTATGTAAGTTGGAGGAGTTGACATTTATTGATGTCGAGTGAGGGTGAGCGGCCTAACCGTGGCGGTCACGACAATGGTGACGATACGCTTTTCGATGCGCTTGCCACTGTGGTACTTACCGAGTCCTGGGTCGACTCGTCTTTACGGCTGGCTCGGGTGGGGTGCCGACTTCTGTCTTGTTGACGATGACGAGTAACCGAACCAGCTTGTGAAGGTCATTCCTGTGAGTGTTCGCTTGAGATATGTGATCTGCCTGTTACTTATGTACATATTGACGGTAGAGATAACAAGCTTTTACTAGTATGTACCGCTGTTCCCGTTCATTGAATACCAGCATGTTCGCTGAAATCTATGACTCTGTGCTGGAGCGTGTCGACATGACAGTGATGAGCAGGTTGATTTGGTACTAGATCTGATTGACTGGGAATACGTCGGGTAGTGCTTGACGCTGAAGCACTGACGGTCCCGGACAGTGGACAGCGGTGTTGATGAAAGTAACACTCTAACCGCGTGAGAACGATTCAGAAGACTTGGCTAAGGGCTAAGGGTTGGCTAAGTAGTCTGGTGACCAGCCCGCTATGAGGTTGCCGGGGCGAGGCAAACCGTCGATGGTGCTCGTGGTACCACCGTGCTGTTGTCGTCGTCGTCGAGGTGAGGGCGAGGGCGCGCGGCGGTGGTGGTGACACGGCGTCGTTGTTGTTGTCGTTTCAATATTTCGATAGCAGGGGTGGTGCCACATTGCCGTCGTCGTCGTTGGCGCTACAAGACGAGGGTGAGGGTGAAGGCGCAGTGGTGGTGGTGGTGGTGGTGGTGGTGGTGGCGTGGCGTTGTTGTCATCGTTAGCGCCTCGAGATGGGGGTGAGGGCGAGAATGAGGGTGAAGGTGCGGTGGTGCGAGACGAGGGTGAGGGTGAAGGCGCAGTGGTTGGTGACACGATGTCATCATCGATATCGTTTTGTTGGCACGAGTGGGTGGTGGTGATGGTGGCAGCACGGCGCGTCGTCGTGTTGTCATTTCAGTGGCACGGGTGGTGCCACGTGCATAGACCCGCTCTCGAGGCCCGGAGAAAACATCTTTCGACGGATCCAAGATCATGAT
>JBBPLG010000985.1:0-11179 GCA_038089695.1 Xanthoconium separans | reverse complement strand
GACGCTGCCACGCCCAACACGACTACGGCTTACATCCAGCTCTTTTCGGCCACCGATGCAACAGCGGCAGCACTCGATTTCGTGAATGCCCGCGCAAACTTGACCGTTCCAGGCCACGGCAATGGGCTTCCACAGGCGCCTCGGTGAATTATCATGTTACTTTATTGTGCCTTTTCTGTGCTCTTCTTTTCGCACTTTGATGTGCGCATGGTCTCTCGGTTCGACCTTCCACGTCATCTGACACTTATGGGAGTCGCATGGCGAAGCGATGTGACTTGACCGCCACCGCGGTCGGTTGTTCTGAAATGAAACGAGATCCAGCGTCACAGCCTTGCCTGAGGCTAGTGCTCCACTTGCTCATAGGGTCTGAAGTGACACCGCATCGTCCTTGCCAATAAAAACCACTGATAGGTTGAGAGGCTACTACTAGTGGGGTAAGCGGTAAGCATTTAGCGTGCAACAACGTCGTGCGGGGGATAAAATCTATGTACTATGGCAACTTGTTCCCGGAGGGTTTTATAGCGACGGAGATTATTTCAGAGAGATGACAAGGCAGCATCTCGTGTCGTTTGACGGGCCATCGTCGCGTTGCATTGCGATGCTGACAGTGAAAGGTTTGGAGCGACTTGGATTTATCAAATTCAAGTTTGTCGTTGCGTCATGGCGGTAGGCTATAGAGAGGATTCGTCTTGGACTCTACAATGAAGCACCGTCTTTTAGGTATCATCCACAGACTTTTAAATTATGGGAGAACAACAACCAATGTTGATATTGGACCTACCAACCTGAGGTTTCTTTTGCTTGCTGTTTTACGTAATATGTCGTTTCTCTCCTTTCAACTCAGTAGAGAAAAAACGTCGCATTACCATATACTTGCGGTCATCGGGCGATCATCGACGTCCCACATACGTGTAGCATCTGGTGGTACTTCGCTTCATGGAAACCGGACCTGTGACGCATGCACAATTGTCCGGCGGTGCCTGCCTAGTTGAGGCGATGCAAATGTGGGTCTTGAATCCGCCAAATCCTTGGTATATGTAAGTGATGTCAGCTGCTCACCCTTTTTGAGGCGCTGCTGTCATGTTTCCGTCACCTGTCATACTTAGAGCAAGGATCTTCATAGGACAGCTCGAGCGACATATATAAAGTGCGTTTAGAGCACGCTCACCACTGTCAGTCCGTTACTTTGCAATATTCATGAAGCCCTCTTCGTTACTTCCTTTCTCCCTTCTTGCCTTGCTCACTCGTGCCAATGCAGCCCATATTCCCCTCAAATATACGGTCTCGCGTGCGGCAGGAACTTTGTTGAATGATACTGGCAATCTCCGCTACGACGCGACCATCTCTTTGAATGGCCAACTATTTTCCGTCCTCATCGACACTGGGAGGTAGGCGAACCTTGATTGCAACTTCTGCACTAACCTTGGCTGACCAACGATTAGTTCCGATCTCTGGGTGCGCACTCCGGTATCCGGTGCTGTCCCCAAAAATTATACAGCAGGCTTAACATATGGCGCTGGTGAAGCTCAAGGTGATTGCAGCCGTTCGACATATATAGTATTCGTTTTTGATATATATCAGGACCCGTCTTATCCGCCACGCTCGATTTTGATGGGTTTTCTGTTGAGAACCAGTTCTTTAGTGGGTCTACTTTATAGTCGTTTAATAAAAACAGCTCATACTCTCATAATAGTGTATGCATCAAATGCAACTGCAGCCAATGACGGTATTCTGGGCTTAGGACCAAGCTCTGGATCCGTTGTTAGATCCCTTGGAAATTCGTCAAATGCCAATCCGCCTTTGGACAACATATTCGCATCCAACTCTTCGCTCTCGCCATTGCTTGCGATTCTTCTCCAACGTGTGAATGATCCAGGAGAGCCTTTCCCTGGATATCTTTCCATTGGAGAGGTTTTGCCACAATACCAGAGTGTTCTCACTCAACCACAACTTCCTGTCACCCTCACTCAATTTACGGGTAACCAGCATTGGGCAACCTTGCTCGATTTTAACGGCATCACCAACTGGCAGGGCAAGTCGATTAACATCCAGACCAATGTTACCGGTTCAAACTCCACAAACGCAACGGTGGTGTTTGACACAGGGATGTCAATTAATCAGGTTCCTGCGTGCGTACCTGTAACATATCTGTACTTGTTCTGATTTTCCATGCAGTTATGTCGCTCACGCTTTGTACGACGGTATTCCACAAGCTTCCTTACAAAACGTGTCTGGGGTTGGACAAGTCTATGCTCTTCCCTGCACCCAGCAGGTTAATGCTACCTTCTACTTTGCGGGCGTGTCATTTCCCATCCATCCTCTCGATATGAGTGAATATATACCTGGCTTAACCGCCAACGGAAAACCCATTTGTATCGGAACGGTAACTGGGATTCTTCAACACGTGTCATCTCGTTGCTGATTTTTTCTGACAGTTCCAGCCGTTCTCATTTAACAATACCTTGGGAGGCAAAGCCCGCTTTGATATGATTTTGGGAATGCCGTTTAGTAAGCGGTGATTCTTCGTCTTGGAAAGTATGCACCTGATAACACTGTCGATCCATCAGTGCGCAACGTCTATACGTCGATAAACTTTGGTAACTTGATGGACGCTGCTGCACCCAACACGACTACGGCTTACATCCAGCTCCTTTCGACCACCAATACAACAACGGCAGCATTCGATTTCGTGAATGCTCGTGCAAACTTCACCTCTTCAACAAGCCAAGGCAATGGGGCTTCCACGGGCACTTCGGTGAATTATTATGTTACTTTATTGTGCCTTTTCTGTACCCTTCTTTTCGCACTTTGATGTACACATGGTCTCTCGGTTCGACCTTGCACATCATCTGACGCCGGTTCTGCCCCTGGGAGTCGTCATGCATATGTAATTATTGTATAAACATATGGAAAGCCGATGAGTCACTTGACCGCCGCAAGGGTCGGGTTGTTCTGAAACCCGTCCGTCATTCGACTAGCAGCACACACAGCCCAGGCTGCCCGAGCCTGAGGCCAGTGCTCAACCTCCTCATATGGTTTGAGGTGATGCCGCATCGCCTTTACCCATAACAGAATGACCGACAGGTTCAGAGGCTATTTATTAAACGTGATGTCGGAAAACAGCCGTGGAACTTGAGGATTCGTTTTAGATGCAAGGCCCTCCGTGTTCCCTTTCAGTTATAACCTACGTACCTCTCTGGGAGGCCAACACAGTGAATGCTGATATTGGACCGATGACTCGGAACCTGTTAACCTCGATACTTGTTACTTTTTAGGAAGCAACGGGCAGAGCGAAACGATTCCTGCATCGGCAGATCCCGAATGTAGTGAGGGTACCAGGTGTTGTGGACAAAAACTTACGAGTCGACACTCGACATCTTGACTTGTTGTTACGTTCTGTCCTGTCAACTTGAGCATCATGCATGAACGTGCGTACATCGCTCTATAGACAACCCGAAATGTGTCGCACTCACAATTTTCACGTATCCAATCGGCAGTTAGAGGCGATGCAGATTCATCCCACAGAGAGGTCGTTTTACCCTGCATAGCCCACACTATGTATGTCGTCACAGTGCTAAGACTATTGTACATCGCGTACGCAGGAACCCCCACGGTTTTCTGTCGCGTTGCACTGATATTAATGACTCTTGATAACGTGGCTCAACAAGTCAAGTACTACATATGATTCGGAGATGCAACTGCTGCCGCCGATAATTCTGTTTGCAGATCGGTAAGTAATCGAGGTGGTGCCACTTTCGTCACATGTATCGGTATCAGCTGTCAAAGAAACTTCGTGGATCCAGCCAAGAGAGTGGCGACCCAACTTATTTATGGAGTGCATTCGACCTGCTCAGACTATCATCATGAAGCCCTCCTCATTACTTCCTGTGTCCCTCCTCGCATTGGTCACTCGTGGCAATGCCAACCATCTTCGCCTCTCAGGTCAATACACGGCCACGCCTATGCCGGGAACCCTTTTGAACGACACTCAGGACATCGCCTATACGACCTCCCTCGCGTTAAACGGGCAACTGTTTTCCGTCGTGGTTGACACCGGGAGGTACGTTTCACCGCCTCACTCACAAGTCATTGCAACCACCAGTCTATTCGTGGCTTACGAGTGGTTAGTTCCGATCTCTGGGTAAAATCTAATGTGTCCGGCGCTGGCTCGCAAAATTACACAGTAACCGTACAATATGGGAAAGGTTCGGCTCCAGGTAATCACAGCAATTGAGGTATCGCCCAAGGCATGATAATGAGCTCTTATAATACCAGGGCGCGTCAAGTCTGCCACTCTTGATTTTGCTGGGTATTCTATTGAGAACCAGTATTATAGCGAGTTTCCCTATTCATCTTAATCGATTCATCTCATCTCCTTGCAGTGTATGCGCCAAATGGAACTTCAGCAGGTTCTGCGACTGGTCTCCTCGGGGTGGGGCCCGGGTCTGGGTCGGGAATCCGACAGTTTGGAAATACGTCTGTGGCCAACCAACCTTTCGACAACATATTCACATCCAACTCTTCAATCTCGCCAATGCTTGGCATTCTTCTGCAGCGTTCGAACGATCCAGACGAGCCCTTCCCTGGATATCTTTCCATTGGAGAGGCTTTACCGCAGTACCAGAGTGTTCTCAATCAACCACAGCTTCCTGTTTCTCTTGTTACTAGCGGTATCCAGCATTGGCAGGCCCTACTCGATGTTAACGGCATCACTAACTGGCAGGGCAAGCCAATTGAATTTCGGACCAACGTTACTGGTGCAAAAACCACGAACGCAACAGTGTTTTTCGACACGGGAATGTCGATATCCCAGGTTCCTGCGTACGTACTTATGGCAATATGTTTGTACCATTTCCAATTGTCGCACACAGTGATGTTGCCGAAGCTTTGTACGGAGATATTCCGGGTGCCGTCCTTACAGACATTTCGGATGGACAGGTATATGCCCTCCCTTGCGATCAGGAGGTCAATGCTACTTTCTATTTTGGCGGAGTGCCTATTCCTATTCATCCACTCGACATGAACATGCGAGTCAAGAACAACCAAGGAGAATATGTTTGTCTTGGCGGAGTGAGTATCACCCTTCAACGCCAAGACGACTGGACTAATTCCTTGGCAGTTCCAGCCCGTGAAAGATCAGAGCGACAGTACAGTTCAGTTTGATATGGGCCTCGGAATGTCATTTAGTAAGATATCCTTCTTTTTCTTTGTACTCGTGTATCTCATACTGTCAATGTCAGTGCGCAATGTCTATTTTGCAGTCAACTGGGGTGATTTGGTGAACGCCACCACTCCCAACACGACCACAGCTTACATTCAGCTCCTTTCAACCACCAATGCAACCAAAGCCTCACTTGATTTTGCCCAAGTCCGTGCGAGCAACGACACTTCTTCAGGCAACTCCACCAGTAAGGGCAACGGCACATCTACGGGAGCTTCGGTTGACTATCATGTTACACTATTGTTCCTTCTTTCTACTTTGCTGTTTGTTGTTTGATGTGTAACCGTGTAAACGCTGACACAAGCTGGTCGACCCGCTCTTTTGCGCTTCTCTTTGTCTATATCGTTTACTTCCGAAACTACTTCCGTCGAGAATTATTTGTTTTCAGGTGCACAAAACAACTCTTCGGCTGCCACGAAGTCGTACAAAATCATTCCGCACTCGTTTCGCTGACGTGGAGATGTCAATCACGCCCTGCTCCACGATGACATGTGCCGCAAGACAGCCTGTGCATAGCGAGGGCTTACTTAAATAACGCGTGTCCCATTGGATCAGAGTAATTCTCTGCGTGTGACATTTTTGGGTGCGTTGTCGCTGTCATCCGGCGATCCCATACTATAGCTAGCAATGCACATGTATGTAAGTGCTACCACTGAGTCCAACATGAACACCTGGCTGGCCTTGGTCAATATTTTCAGCCATAAGTTCACCGCATCAATGCCGCCAATGGCCATGCCGTGGTGAATGTCAGTTGCCTGTCAGTGTCACTTGTGCTCAGTGGCCGATTCAGACGCCGCTCGCGAGTGAGTGTCAGCCTGCCAATCATGAGTGTGAAGCAGTCAGGTTCACTAACTTCAATGACAAATTTTACCGACGGCCGGTGGTTCTCGCAGTCAGTGGCGAGCGGTTATTAATAATTTGCGTTGGGGCGGGGCGGTGTTCTCATATGACAAGACTTCATGGGATTCGTACTTTGTGCACAGGAAAGACCACTGACATAGGTGCAGTACTGTTATCGAACAATCCAGGTATGATGTTTTTACATGCACCATGCATTTAGTACTAATAGACTGCCTGGCTATATCAGCTTCACTCTTTGAACGTCGAGGTCTCGAGGACAACCACATAGTACGAATGGATTTCTGCATGGTGGTTACATTTTCGGCTGCTGTCACTGAGGCTTGAGGCTTTGTCGGTGACAGCGCACTCAGAGCGGCCCTCGCGAACCACTCAATATGTCTCGCGTGCAGTGTCGAGACCGATCGATACTGTGGGGAATGAACTGCAGCGCAGATGCGCGGCACATTCATCAAGACGGCATGCTTCGCTCAGCTACCTCATAGCGTGCTGGTCACCAGACTAACCTGCACTGCCGGGCTGAGTTTCCGGAGTATTGCCACGTCAAACTTGCCGGCGCGGCGGTCTTGCAACAGCCTACCTCCATGATGGTGATTCTTGCACTGCAAGGCAAGCCCGTCACCGCATGAACGATCAACAAGATAGCATCCTTTCCTGTTGAGTCAGCTAGCAATGAAAAAAGGCCCTCGGGCCGCAGCTCAAGTCCGTCCACGCCAACGCAGACCCACAGGTCTAGATGTGCACCAGCTCCGCACTACTATAGCAACGCGTGAGCATATGACCTCGAAACAGTTCCAGTCCGGTAGCGTCCCCTTGCGCCACGTCCGTCTAGCGGAGACCCGAGGTCACGACAACCGAAGTCGACACCACCTCAGGCTAAGCAAATCATTCTCGTCATCGGTATTTACATCAGCGCAGGGTCCGAAGCTCGATACCCACTAAGACGCTCCTTCTCCTTGCCTCTCGTTGACTTCTCCTTCCAGCGCATCGTCATCTTCCTCCTGGAAATCTTCCTCGTCACTATCTGCTTCGTCCACTTCGTCGTCGTCCTCCACTGGCAGTACAAACACCGACTGGCTGACCAGGCGACAATCACCGTCGTCCCATTCCATAACCAGGTCGACCATACGATTATCCATTTCACACCTAATCATGGTGAGACGACCGCGTGAGCCCTGCCGCTTGGACAGGTCATAAAACAGCTCGTCGCGGGTCGTCGGAAACGGCACTGGACAAAAACCTTCTTCCAGCCGGAAGATAGTCCCTTCGAGCTCGAGCTCCTCCAGAAGGGGTGCCATGACCCGACATGGACGTCTAGCACCGACTGCGAGTTCATCTCGATCCTGCGCCTCTAGGGGATGAGGAGTAAGCATGTAAAAACCTGACATCGTGCCCCCGCGTACGTGGATGTACCGTACATCGGGAAGATAGGGCAACATGTCTGTCAAAACGAAAGAGTCGAATTTGGGTTGGAAGACATAAAGACTTTGAACATTCGAAAGCGGCAAGGAGCGACAAACATTGAGGAGGGCTCCCTCGATGTCGCGCATGGATCTATCCAATGAGATCTGAAAAGGACAATCGGATTCCCACACTTCGTCTCGAAAAAAGGAGGTTGAAGTACGTTTATTTGGGCTGCAGGTGAGTCGGAATGGGAGGTAAAGGGTAATTGAATGGATCGTTGGGCTGGACAAGTTTGGATCCCCACCCGCGCTGTATCTTTCTGCCAGGAATGAATAGAGCAGCACGTAAGGATTCCAGTCTTCCGGTGTGCGATCAGAAAGTGATAGCCAGACACTTGTTTTCAATGGAATGTTTACGCAAAAAAGAAATGCGACGACTGTTGAGCATGGTGCATCGAAAAAAAGGCGAGAAAGATGGAGGAGATCAACTTTTTCAAAGGCTGTGAACATTGCGCTAGAGGGGAAACCAGTTTCGCCGAGAAAGGAATTTGAAAGGTGTAGATCCTTGAGGTTTGGCATGCACTTCAGTGTAACCAGGAAGCCCTTCACGTTTTGCCGAAGCTCGTAAGGAACACAGTTATTTAGAAGGAGACTCGTGAGAGCATTTAGGGTGAATGATTGCAACAACACCGGAAAGCATGAGAGCTGGAGTGTACAGAGGGCAGGTGTATGTCCTGGGTGCAATGGTTGTTCGGAGGACCCCAGGTGATCGATGAGTAATACCATAAGGGATCGCAAACGAGGAGCGGGAGAGGAAAGTTTGGAGAGAGCCTGATGAACGTCTGAAGTTGGAGTCCCGGTCAGATGTAGCTCTTCAATACGTTCTACGTGGTCCATTACTTTCTCCAAATTCCCCAACAAGCGGGAAGGGGATGGCAGCGATGGTAAGTCTATGGATATCTTCAGTGAAGCTTGTTTCGATCTGTGCAATATCTGTTCTGTCCAGCGCTGCGATGCGAGAAAGATGTATGCCCAAAACGTTGGGCACTCCAGAGCGACATTGCGCCAATAACGGCAGACATACGAAATATTGACTCGGCATGGCACGTTCGGAATGACACAATGCTGGTGTTCGTAGTAACAATGATCGGCACAGTGGATAAATATGTCTTGCAAGATCTCGACTGGAAGCGAATGCGTGAGAGGAAGGGTATTGCACTGAGTGTCGAGTCTTGTGAATTCTTCGACATAAACTAGGGTCGACATGAATGAATGGCTCAGGAAAGATACACCACTGTGTTACAACATTAGCGCCTGCATCAAAACGGCACTCAATGGCAGCCTACTGGGTTCAGATATCTTCGAGATTGGGTGAGCAGACAAAGTTCAAGTAGCTTTTTCTCACGCTCACCAAACCTTTTAGTCGCTACTATACGTTCGCCTGGCGGGTGTACATGTACAGGTTCATGGTAATTGTCAGCCTCGAACAGCGAGCCTGACTCCAAGGCGAAGAATATACGACTCGTCCAGCGTCATTATTGCTGTGTGCCAACAAACTGTGTCACGAGTACACGCTCTCGTCGGGCTCTCGGGGGAGGTCTTCCGTCTCCGCAAGTATGCGCGATTCGTTGAATCTTTTTTCTATCCAGACACTTCCTGCACACTCCGGAGGATGATGCTGGTCCACGGTCCGCATCTGAGAAAACAGCTGTTGGCAGAGCGGGAGGACATTCCCAAGTTCCAACAACTCGAGTTTTTCTCCTCCATGGAGTCCATGCCCACCTGCCATTGGAACTACACTCGGATAATTCTTCTTTGTCAGTATTTATATCAACCAAGGAGGCTCCATCGTTGTCCGAATGGTCTGAATCATTCTCGATATCCATCAAGTCACTCGAATTCTCTCCTCCTTCCCCCTTGTTGTCTTCATCTCATTCCTCCTCGTCATCCTCTGTCTAACCATCTTCCTTGTCACTATCTGCCTAGTCTGGTTCATCGTGTTGCGCCGACGCGTTGCACGCACGGACCGACTGCCTGACGAAGCGGACAGCCATTCCATAACCAGGTCAACCATATGATGATCCATTTCACATCCAGTCATGGTGAGACGACCTCGTGAGCCCTGCCGCTTATACAGTGCATCAAACAGAGCGACATGGAACGTGTCCATTTCGAGCCTGGCCCTCTGCGCCAAGGAGGGCATCCACAACAAACACGGAGAGATTTGGCATCCAGCCCATGGTCACTTTGATGTACCGGAAGGCAGCCCAGTATCCTTGTCCAAACGTTCGACTCGGATTCGGGACCGGAGACGCAGAGACTCTGAACATTCAAGAGCGGCAAGGAATGACAAAGATTGATGACGATCTCAGCTATGTCCGAGTCAAGCATGTTTGGAGGCAATGCAATGTGAAGAGGAAAATCAGTGTCCCACCAATAGAGTGCGTTCATTTTGACTCCAGGTGAGTACGTATGGGGGGGCAAGGGCAATTGAAAGGATCGGTGGGCTAAACAGTTTTGGATCTCCAACCATGCTGTATCTTTTGTTGATGCTCTAGGCAACCAGAGAACCCGACCACGTGGTCGTGTCATGTCATGCTAACCAACTGGATGTCCGGGATGCATCCTCCGCGCTGAGATTGGGAACACGGAATGTGCGGCTTTCCCCTTATTCTTTGAGGGCTCGCTCGACAAACGTCGTTTCTTCAGGATGATTCGTGTCCCGGGGTCATGGTATGCGCAGAACATGACTTGATCTTCTCAATGGAGTGGCCGCCAAAACGCTCGGCTAAGCCTCGAACGAGGACGTGTGATACAGCCCAGGCGACTCTGAGAACCACTACCGCTCCCGCTAACTTCGTCAACGCAAACGAAATGCACAGTTGCCGGTTCGGTGCGATGCCCGTCGCCGAATTCCTTGATAGGTCCCCCCCACCAAGTAACAATTTCCAGAACTGCCCGAAGATCCATTCGGGAATCTCCCCTAAAATACGACAGAAAGTCAACTCTATGACCCATTTGTGAGTAGTCCACTCGTATCCAAATATCCGTGTTCAGACGCGCTGGAATTCAAAACCAGTAGGATTGGGGCAGCTCTCAAGGATCCCGAGCATGAAGGGCAAAATAATGAATCGCTCACGCCAGAGACTGCCACTGGACGATAGGCGAGGGGGCAATTCGCGCACTACGCTGGTGTTCAGCATAGCAAGCAGATGCGACATCATTCATTTTCGGTCGTCGTCGAAAAGGACCGCGCGCGGTTCCTCCGATGGGAGGATCGGTGGCGCAGTGGTGACTGCCTCGTTCAATTACCATGAGCGCCCAGAGCACATGGCCGAATTTTTCTGGCGGTTCAACCATCTCACTCCGGAGGAACGGGGTCACGACGCATCTGTCAAGCTTGTAGCACTCCCGTCTGACGACGACGTCCGCGTAAGGGAGAGATTAAGGGTGGAGAAGGACATACCACTGTACCAGTGTCGGGGTGCCCGGCCTGATTGGAAAGGGTTACCAGTATGGCCCGAAATTGCCCAGCGTCAATCGATCGCTCGCTAGCCGATGTACCCGTAGCTCCCCGATGGTGTGGATCCCATACAAGGACAGCTTCGGGGTATGCGAAGATGGGGAGGCAGATCCGTGGTCCGAGGAGTGGCTCATCTACCTGAAGGACACCTGGCGATACGTCTCGGACAAGATG
>JBBPLG010000984.1:0-11188 GCA_038089695.1 Xanthoconium separans | reverse complement strand
TGGCCCTCTCTACAGGGGAGAGTTGAATATAGTCAACGTCCATGGCGTTGGGGTCACAAGTATGGGTGGAGGTAGTTCCGTATCCTCCGAATCCGGGTCTCCTGCCTCGGATATCCCTGATGTGCTCAGTTTGGCAGGCGAATTTCCCCGCTGCCTTGATCCATGCATTGACAGTTAGAGGTTCTTCATTGGAACCTAGTACTTTCTCCATGAGGTCATTGTGGACCCCTCGACTGAAGGTTTTGCAAAGAGTGGATTGGTCGATGATTCCAGACTGAGTGGCCAAGAGTTTAAATTCGGAAGCAAATTTGTTATATGCTTCCTCAGTGTTGGGTCCTTGGTGGATGGCGTAGAGTTTCCTCCTAGCTGAAGATGCTTCATCATGGATAGACATCATACTCCTGAAGTCAGTTTTGAACTTCTCCCAGGTTTGGTCTGTTTCTGGGATCAGTTTCTTTGCCATGCGCTTGTAGTATCCTTCGGAGAACGTTCTTCCTTTGCCCTTACTCATCCTATTTAGGGCAGTAACAATCTTTGCTTCATCATTGTACTTCAGGTTGATGGTGAAGTATGCGTCCATGGCATGAAGCCACCAGTTGGCATCTATGCTGTTATCAGAGAACTCATCAGGTAGTCCGGCTTTTAATTTGGGCATCTCGTCTTCTGATTCGGAGTCAGGGTCAAGGGGAAGGGGAACTTGTTTGGGTCGGACTGGAGAAGGTGGGGCGGACCAATGGATGGGGGCGAACCTATCTTCTTCTTCCTCAGGGATAGGTGCAGGGGTTGATTCGAAAGCTGGTTCAGGATATGCTGCAGGAACCTGAAGGGTGAGCAGAATGAAGGGACGAGGTGGAAGAGCGTGTGTAGGTCTTCCTTCCTCGAGGTTTTGTTCTGCTACTCTTTCCTGCGCTCGTTTGTATGCTGCTTTCTCGTTGAGAGAGGCAAGCCTCCGGGAAAGGGGAAGGTAGTCAGGGTGGCCATCCGGTAGCTTCCAAAGGTCTGGTAGTCTTCGTGTGGGGGGAGTAGGATCCACACTGGGGGAGGGTTCAGGGGAAGACGAGGGGGCACGAAACCATGATATGATGGGCAAGGCCTTCTGTTAAGAAACAGGGCCTGATCAGTAATCTAGTTCTTTTGTTACGCTTACCGTGACAACTGGAGTTAACTCAGTTGTAGAGGACGAAGTAAGAGTAAGCAATGGGTCTGTTTGATGCTCAACAACTTAAGCAGAGCGAAGTCGTCGATGTCGCACTCAACCTTTTAAGAGAAAGGTCCTCTTGTGGCGATGCAAAGTCCTAGTTCTTTGCAGATGAAGAGAAAAGAAACACAAGTGAGAAGAGAACAACTTCAAGCTAGTGGAACACCAGTTAACACGGTAGTTATTGCATAGAACTAGATTAGTGTTTACAGGTTGCAAACTTGGGTACTTATACAACAAAAGATCTAGCACGGACCATCAGGTCCCATAGGAGAGGTGAAATGTTCCACTAGTCGGAACATCTAGGGCGAAAAGGAATCGGAAAGGAAATGGGGTTCCGCTGTCTGGAAGAGCGGAACATCAGCGAGTGGAACAAAAAGGAGTCATACTTGGAGGAAATTGCTGAGTGACTGTACATCGTCGTATGGGAAGAATCAGAAGACATCAGGAGGAAGCAGTTCCTCTGTGAGGAGTAAAACAAGTCCAATAGGAAGGAAAGAAAAAAATAGACGTGCCATATGTAAAACTGTAACAAAATCCATCTATGCTACCTTTTGTATAGTACTGTCATCTGTCACCAAAAAAAAATGCATCTACAGGAATCCATTAGGTGCCAACTTGCCAAACAAGAACAAGTTCAATATCATGGATTTCACTCCAGATGACAAAGATGTTCTGCTCTGGATGTACCATCAGTTGCATTGTGATGGCCATTCAATTTGGCCAGAATGTCAGGGTTACATTGTTGGCTAAGTTGGCCCCCTTTTTTTCTTGTGCATTGTAAGCAATGTTTGGGTGCTAATGTGCTCTAATCTTGGCAACAATCATCTTGGCATTTTTATTTAGCTTTATCAGGCATGATGATTCAAGGTAGACAGACATCAACACAGCCACATCCACTGGTGGATATTATTTGTACTGAAAAAAAAAGGCTCATTGTTCCTGACACAATGTACATATGGTAGGTAGCAAATGCACCCTAACTTATGTATGGCGGGGTAGGTGCAGTATTTGGCCAAGAAAGTGGAGCTGCTCAACTCACTCTTGGTCATGCTCATGCTAGTCTTTCTGGGATCCTCTTAGGGGATCAATATCCTTTTTTCTTTGTCTTCCACAAGCACTGCAGAACAGGGTATATCTCCATTCCATTCTGGTTAGAGTCAAGAGTATGAGCATATGAAAAGTCATTTTTCCAACCCAAGGACCACATTATAAATAATTTTTGTGAGTTTGCAGGGACGGGAATCCTTCCTTGAACTGCAACTACTATTAGCAGCCTAAAGAATACAGGGAAATAAACTAACCTGGAGAACTCTAGCAGGTTCATCACTGCCATCACATTTCCGGACACCAGTATGCCTGTGCTATTCATAGCTTGCATTGAACAGTACTTGCTATTCAATGACAGCTTTGATTATAGATGGGCAACTAGATCAGACTCTCAGAAGTGGGAACACTATGATGGAGCTCTGACATTGTAAGTCACCAACTTGGAGTACTGTGGCTTTAAATTGGCAGCCTGGGAGGTCAGCAAAATTTGAATTCAGAATCAGATTTCAAACTCTAGTTTCACCTACATTTTACACCTTTGAACAACTACATATGGCCCAGGAACATGCCAGTGTTGTAATGTGCAGTTTGATGCCTCTGTTACTTTTGAATATGTATGAGGCCAGGGTGGCACTGGCCGCTTTTGTTGTCCAAATTGTGCAGAACACTATGCTCATTGCCAAAAGGCTGAAGAACTTGCCAAGCCTTCTGGAGAAAATGGCAACAGTGACAATAATCCAACTAGCAATCTTGGTGAGTGGGAATTCATGGACAAAGTTTTGGGCTACTAATGACCTGCATTAGAATTCACTTGTCAAGCATGCAATGCCAAAGACATTGCTGGCATACCTGACACTGCACTTGTCAAAGCTATGTTGGCAGCACAAAGAGGTGGTAGGTTTTCAGGTGCTAACTTTGTTCTTTTTAACTCATATCAGTACCAGAAAATATCCTTGTGACACAGTGTTTTTCATCCGATCTCGAATTTTCCAAGTCATAGCCCAGGAGGAATGTTTTTACCACCATTTGGTCTTGGCAGTAAGAAATATAATACCACAGTCATCGCCTGCATATTAATATTACTGTGCAGCATTGGTTCCAAATCACTACAGCTACATGAAAAACCATATTTTGCACCAGAAACATCACAATAAAATGGTCACTGCAGCATCTTCAAGCTGAACACACACTGTTATGATACGCATTGCTCTCCATCATCTCCAGCTGGAAGGAAAATCAGGAACCACACTTGTTGGGGTACACTACCTTTTTCCCATGATTCCTTATTATTATTCAATGAACTCCAAGCTCTGTGGATTGAGTGGTCTCAAAACTATGATCTCTCACTTGGTGACTTGGAGATGTACAAGTCACCAATAATGATGCTTTATGACCCACAAAAACCCTTGTATGATCCCAATGCATCTGTTCTACAGGAGGTTTTCCTTCGGACAAGCACCAAGGATCCAATTCCTAAATTTTTTGCCAATAGAAAAGTCACCATTCTTCTTGTGATAAGCTATGTGCAGTACAAAGATTTACAACTCTGGTGGAGGCAAATAGAAGATGTATGTGTTTAATTCCATAAGATCAATGCTTGGATGGTTATCTAATGCAATTGTATACTGTGGGAATGGTACTGGCTCCAGTGTAGAAGCTGGCTCAATGCCAGTGATGAAACAGGAAGTGTCTGGGCCTCTCTGGCTGAATGATTCAAAACATGAGATAGGTGCCTGCCACAACCTACACTGGGGCTATGACAGAAGTTTTGGTGGCAAACTCTCTTCCTCACTGGTAGGTTACTGTACATAAAAACATGCATACTTGAGTGCTAATAAATAACATTCAGAATGAGCCACCCAGTAGAAGTCAGTAGCTTGATGCATGACCAGCTTCACCACAGCAACACTGTCCCTGTGCAGCGTCCTTTCTCGCTGCCTACCAACCCACTTTGTCCTCCTAGTTCTCTGCTTCATGACTGTACACCATCCCGTTCTCCTAGTCCACATCCTGCAGTACATTTCCCCAGTTGATCCCCAACTCCACATCCTTACAACCCAGAAGATCCACCTCCACCTCCTGATGGCCCAGAAGATCCACCTCCGCCTCTCGACAACCCAGAAGATCCACCTAAGCCTCTCCCAGTGCAAAACCATGCAAGGCAAATCAAGTATGATAGGAGATGCCTGCCTATCATTGACATTGATGACTTGACTCACCTTATGAACATTCCAAAGCTTCAAGAAACCATGCAATTTATTTAACATTGTCCATAATGCCTCGTTCGATGATCCTATCACTAAAATGACCAAACCTATGCTTACGTGCCTATATAACCCACCTACTTTCCACATCCAAATTGACTCTCCAGGCATCCACCATAGTATTGCCACTTATTTGGCACTCAAGCATGCATCTTGGAATGCAAACAAGTCATCAAGTCTATCCGCACCAACTTTCATGGTGTTCCGGAAGTTGCACAGTGCCTGCAATTTGGTGCCGTTGAAGATCTCATTGCTGCATACATGGGGATTGAACCTATTGAACAAGACATGTGCCTTAACTCCTGCCTTGCATTCACTGGCCCCTTTGTGCTGCTTGACAGATGTCCCACTTGCAATACATCTCACTGGAATGAGGCAAAACTTGAGGCTAGCCATGGTCGCCTCAAAGTGGCGACCAAAACCTTCACAACACTTCCACTTGGCCCACAACTTCAAGCGCTCTTTCGTGACCCGGAAAGTGCGCGCGCCATGTCGTACCTACACACTCGCACCCAGGAGATTATCGAGGAATACCAGCGTACCCAAAAAGTTGCTGTCATCAACAACATTGCCGCTGGCTGGGACTATCTAGGAGCTGTCCTTGATGGCGACATCAACGAAAGGGACATCGTTGTCATGGTATCCTTAGATGGTGCGCAACTCTATGAAGACAAGGAGTCAGACTGTTGGATTACTATCTGGATCGTCATCAATTTGTCACCAAGCAGCCATTATCATAAAACCCGTGTTCTTCCTGGCGCATTCATCCCTGGCCCTAAAAAGCCCAAAAATATTGAGTCTTTTTTGGTCATTGGTATACATACATCATTTGTCGGCATTGCAAAAAGAGGGACTACAAATCTGGAATTCAGCCCAGGATACCCTTTTCCATGCTGATATCTACCTTCTCTTTACTACAGGTAAGTTTTCTTCAGCCTCCGAGCCAGTCAATCCATCTAACCTTCCCACAGCTGATGGACCTGGACTTGTCCACTGGGATGGGCTTGTCGGGCACTGTGGCAAGAATGGCTGTCGCCTTTACTGCGGCATCAGAGGATGACACAAAGATTCACGTTCTCATTATTACCCAGCGCTGCTACGACCACACAATGCCTATCATGATAGCAACCATCAAGATATCTCAGCATTTGATCTTCCTCCTGCTGGCAGTCATGAATACTCTGCAAACCTTCGCTACCTTATGTCCACTCCTAACCCAACTCAATTTGATGCACGCCGGACTGAAACTGGGATCTCAAAAGCTCCATTGATCCTGGGACTCAGTCCCTCTTGTTCCCTCGGTGTCCCCCTCTGTATGACTGCCGACATCATGCATCTTGTCGCTAATGTCAGCGATCTTCTTATCGATCTGTGGCGAGGTTCGCTTACATGTATGCCAACGGACAACATCGACACCTGGGACTGGGCAGTTTTTCGTGATGAACAGCATTGGGAAGCTCATGGTCGTGCAGTTGCACAAGCCGGTTCTTACCTTCCCCAATCTTTTGATACCTGGCCTCGCAACATCGCCGAGAAGCTCAACTCTGATTACAAGACGAGGGAGTTCGTCATGCACACATTTGGTCTTGCTCCCGGTCTACTCCATGGTGTGCTCCCCAACGCCTACTGGCTCAATTTTTGCAAACTAGTTCGAGGATTCCGGCTTTTGTTGCAGCATAACCTCACTCATGAAGAAGTGCTTGAAGCTTGTGTGCTTCTTGCTTCCTGGGAGAGCGAGTTTGAAGAGATCTACTATCAGCGCCGAAATGATCGAATACATTTTATTCGGCCTTGCATACACCAAGTACTCCATGTCGGCCCAGAGACCTTTCAAAAAGGCCCTGCCATTTGTACTGCACAGTGGACAATGGAGCGTACCATTGGCAATCTCAAACACGAAATCCGGCAACCCTCAAACTACCTCACCAATTTTGCCATGGAAGGGCTTTGCCGTGCTCGGGTCAATGCACTGATTGCTGCGATGCCGGAACTGGAGGATCCTCAATCTGTGCTTCCCCCTGGTGCAGTTGATATTGGTGGCGGCTATGCGCTCTTGCGCAAACGAGACAAAAATGCAGTTCTCCCATCCCATGGTACTTATGGTGCCATCTGGGAATATCTTGGCCACCCGAATCCCATGCCGAAAATACAACGCTGGGCACGTCTTCTGTTACCAAATGGTCAAATTGCTCGTAGTGCCTGGAGGGAGAAACGCAGAGCCCCAGGCGATCTGCGAGTATCTCGCATGGTCAAAGTAAGTCCACCATTGACGACATCCAGTTCTCACTAAATTCTTTTAGTTTAAGCTCATGAACAGGGTTATGTTTGGCGAAGTGTTATACTTTACAAGGCTGGCCGTTCCTGATGGCAACAATGGCCTACAATTTGCGAACGTCAGCCTCATTAATTCCTTCTCACCACCTGACGACGAGTTACTCCGTACTTCCCGTGCCACGCTTGCTCTCTGCCGTGTTACTGATGCAATTCTGGTTATCCCCACTCAAGATATCCTTAGTGTCATTGCTATGATCCCATACGATATCAGGTTGGGACACGCTGCCGCTGCTGAAGGCGATAACCTTGATCGGCTGTTTTTTGTGGTCGAACAGCCGGGTCTTTCACATCTCACAGGACCAGATGGGACAGGAGCAGACGAGGATGATGATGCTGGAGGAGATGTGGAATAACTGCCATACCGTAGCTTATATGTACATTTTGTGTCCGTTTAGCATACAATGAATTCAACTTCAATTTCTACAGTTTGATGTGCCCGCAATTGTCCTATACAGCAGCAGTATCATACAAAGGTTGTCCCAACAACATACTGTACATATCCTACACGGTGCCCTTCAGACAGGCATGTCTATTTCTGGCGTCTCCTGGACGCTGTCGGCTTCTCATACTTTGGGGCCTTCTGGAATATTTTTACATTAGCAGCCTCAGCCTATGTGACTTGTGCGTACTCGTTCAAGGCTTATGCCGCCAAGCCATTTGGTCGACTCGGAAAGGCACGACTTGGGGGGTAGTATCTCAGGGTTCTTGGTGTCAGTTTTTTGGCTGGTCCTGTCGTCCTCGCTTTTTGGCTTGTCATCATCACTTTCGGGCTCTGTGGTACTGTCCTGATTCAAATCTATTAATATTGCTAGACTGATTAGTAGAGGTACAACCATAGCGTGATGTAGATACGGACAGATTTCCCTTCGACGCTTCAAGTGGTTGCAGGTGTTTGGTCCAGGCGAAACTAGTGGCGAGACCAACGGACTGGCAACAAGCATTGCTGATGAAAGAATGATAGACATGAGATTACTGGTGAATTGGAGTGAGCCTACCGTTCTCATTTTCTTTGTTGTCATCGTGCTCTCTTGCTGATTTGACCCTTGCCTTGGGAGTGGTAACTATATCCTCTTTTGGTTTGGTTGCTATGGAGGTCCGAGTCGGAGAAGAGACGACTTCAATAGTCTGAGAAAGATAAGCCCAAGCGCTGTCAGATCAGTTAGATAAAGTAAGAGTCGACTCACCAATGTTGTTCCAGGATATTGCGGGCACATGTGCACGAAGGTATAGGTCGCTTCAGGGTCCTTCAAAGGGACCATGACTCTTACAAAGTTTGCAAGACCTTCAGCAGATGACATGGTACGGGAGTTAGAAGAACTGCAGGCGCTGGCATGAGCCCCCCCACGTGACTGGGGTACGGGGTTTCAGCACCTGTTTTCTTCTCCCTCCACCCCCACAGCATGGTCAGAACGCTACTCTACTCCATGTCCCCTTCTCATTCACTATCTCCACCTTTGACACCACCGCCATCAACACAGTTGCTGCCGCCGCCTTCCAATGACACTGGAATGAAGCCAGTAGGAACATCTTTCACCACTGGTGGATCATATCATGATCAATTTACCATGCCGGTAAGGTCTATCAATTTACTAATCGTCTATGGACCTTCTTAGATAAACCATATTTGCATGGTAAGCACTTACCATTCCCAGGCGCTAATCCCTTCGACTATATGCGCGAGCTCCATGTTGCACATGAGCGTGGAAAGGTTCTTGAGGCAGAGAATCTACGACTCAGAATTGAACGAGACACTTTGCGGTAAGTTCCCTCTTTGCTATTCATTGTACTGAGTCTATATATGCTAGGGAGCTTCTTGACCGAAAACCTGCAGTCATTGACCCTGCGCTATCAGCGCCATCAGCGCTGACTCATCCAGACATTCAATTCTGGTCCCTGGAGGACTATGAAAAGTGGTTGGCGAGCCCGGAAGCACAAACAGCGAATTGAGGGAAAGTATCCTACCTGGAGGATGTGAATGGCAAGCCGATTTCTGATAATCAACTCACCGCCATCAAGGCATTCCTGCGTAGTGGATTCCTCGATCAGGCGAACAAAGGTCGAGCCGTAGCAAGCTGGGGGTTATTAGACCTCACCACCCGGCGAGAATTTCATGCTGCTATCGAAGAAGCTTACCCTCTTTTCAAGTGTGCTAAAAACGGATGGAAGCTGGACCGCTTGGCACGATCAATCTACCCAGCATGGCGTGCATATAACCTTGATGAAAACCTCAAATTGCAGACAAAGGATGATAAAAAGGTCATCAAACTAAAGCGTGCAGCTACACATACAGACGCTAATCCCAACAAAAAAATTAAGCGAGGTGATGTTCTCTACTCCCTAGAGTTGACGCGAGTAACATTTTTTCCAGTGGACTCTGAGCCCGCCAAGGCAACCCCCACCGCTATTGAAACAAGATCTGAGTCTATCTTCGATACCAGAGAGGGACAGGATAACAAAACTGAGGCTACACAAGTCGTCGACAAGGAAGTCCCACCTTCCAACACTTCCATCATTGAGGACAGGGACAAGGACGTCAAGACAGACTCAGCGGTCACATGCAGCAGCAAAATCACCAAGGCCACCACACTCATCGGAGCCACTGCTGCGAGAGCTACCAAAGATCTGGACTTGGTTGGCAAAAAAGACATTGAGACCACCACCGACCCCACTGCCGCGAGAGCTACTCAAGACTTGGAGGCCGTGTGCGGCGACAATGAGACTGAAACTGCTGCAGGTCAGGCCATCTCAAATGATGACCGGACTTCCAAGGTAGTGATTCCATACGCAAACCCACTGTAAGCATTTCAGCAAACTGCTGCTCTATCTAGTTGACTACGCAGTACTAGAAACTCGCTGGTGGACATCGCAGCAAAGCTTGACATCCAAATCCCCAAGCCCACTGCCGACCCAGACTCGCCCACGCCAACTACAAGTACCAACAACAACTCCGAGTCTGCTGGGCCGAGTTCCTGCATACCACCAGCTCAGCGCACCACTGCAAAGAAGATCACAAGAATGTGGCCAGGACCTGTTCGCAACGGAAGGTAAGTGTTATGACCACACTCAATCGGCGACTCGAAGGGAGCGCGCTTAGAAGGAGCGAATATTAACTATTCCGAAACTGAGGACTACTATACAAAATGTCCCTACTTATATACTACTATACATGTGTTATACATGAGGAGCACATGAGGTATGATGTCATTGTCTGGAACAGGCTGGATTTGTGATATGTGACAGGATGAAGAGGTGAATGAAATAAGAAAGAGAAAAAGTCTTTACATTACCCCCTTTTTAAGGACTGTTGTCCGCAACAGGGATATCAAACAGAGAATCGGAAAGTCGTTGGAGCGACGATCGGAAACGTTTGAAGTCGTCGGAATTAAGGATAGAGGTGGATGGAATGGGTAAGGGTATTCCTTTACACAATGGACATGTGCAACGAGAATCGGATATGGATCCATCATATTGTCGCAATTTTAAGATTTTGGCAGGTCGTGGAGCAGTGGGGTGAGTTCGATGGAACACTTTGACTGCTTCCTCTGCATTAGACAATTGATTATATGGAATCCATTCGTTTTCTTCTGATGGAAATCCTTTCCAATGGATGAGATATTCAAGGCGACCACATTTTTCTCATGATGCCAAGATTTCTTCGACTTCTTGTTCCTCTGATCCGTCGTCAAATAAGTCCGGTGGCAGTGGAGGTTCTTTTTGTTGTGACATGAATTCTCCTTTTATATAGGGATGTAGGAGACATTCATGAAACACTGGATGAATATTGTGCCATTTTGGATCTAATTTGAGTTTGTAGGATGCGGCACCGATTTTCTTTACGATTTTAAATGGGCCGTATTGTTTATCTCCCAACTTCTTCGATGGTCTATCAGAACGGATGTTGGTTCCTTTGAGCAAGACTAGGTCGCCGACTTTGTATTCAATTGCCGATTGTGTTTTCCGATCATAGTACTTTTTCATGTCATTGGCAGTGTGTTCTAGTGACCTTTTTGCTTGTTCGATGGTTTTCTTCATCATATTGACAAATTCCATAGCTGATTGATTACGAATAGTCTTTCAACGTTCTCCGTTGATCAGGGGTTGTTGTCCATAATTTAACATAAAAGGAGAAAATCCAGAAATTGTGTTATTTTGGTTATGTGCAAACTCTGCAAGTGCGAGCCAGTCCACCCAATCATTTTGTAAATGATTCGTATAGAGACGGAGATATTGTTCTATAGTAGCGTTATATCTGAAACAACCAGCCTTTGACCACTTAAGGTCTAGCACTTAGGTTGCTACTTGAGGATAGAGGACCATGGTGAGCATGATGTCTTTGGCTGGG
>JBBPLG010000983.1:0-11199 GCA_038089695.1 Xanthoconium separans | reverse complement strand
CTGTTCCGAAGGAGCCTTCACCAAGGCCAGTTGTGTCCCAGATGGCATACGGAGTGCCGCCAATCTGTACGTCGTGCCTTTCGTGGCGAAAGGTACACCCCATTACATCACTCGAGGTGGCGGCGATGGATCGGCCAGCGAGGAGGTTAATCAGAGAACTTTTTCCGACGCCGGTCTCACCGAAGACGACGACGTTCATTACAGACATAGCTCCAGTGGGAGACTGTGGAAGAGCATGAGGTCGTTGGAAGAAGTAAGAGGATGAGTTCCCTACGATTCCTTGGGCACCACGGGATTGTAACATTCGCGCGGCGGAAGTCGGTGGAGCGAGATGGGGTGCCAATGCTGGGCCTTGGGGGAAATTGCGCCTTCTTATATGCAACAGCGCCTCTTGCATGTGTCATCTGAACCTGTTCGAACACTTGCGTCTCCAAGGCTGACGGAAAGGGGGGCTCCATTGTGTAGGTTACAGTAGCTAGGCGGGCCGCAGGAAGACACATGTCCTCTGTAACCGGAAGGAAGACTCTTTTTCAACCCTGCACTTGGCATCTGGAAGAGTTGGTGGGGGATTGGGAAATAGAAGGACGGGCGCTGTGATGCGTCATCTTCGTGATGGAGGAAGTCGGCGTTTGTCGAGGCCAAGTCGTGACAAACGCGTGCAGGCACTGGGGCAAAGAAGATCGTTATCTCGCGACTCGGATCCCGAGATCGAGTATTGACGTGGACAGACTTCCTAGCGAATGAAGTCACGAATCTCAGGTTTTCGTCCCGAAATGGAGACAGCTACATAGTGGTGGGTGTTCATTACGGTACCCTGTTACGACAGCTTACGAATGGAGTTTGCTGTAAATATCCGTTCAGTCCTGTCCTGACCCGTGGGTTAGTCTCCAAACCTTCATGTAAACGGCCTCAAAACCTTTTTTTCGCCAGTCAGACAAATTCTATGATAAAGTCACTCGCCTAGATCGAATTCTATGGCGGAAGCATTTGCACATCAATTCGCACACCTTTTTTTTCTTTCTGAACTACAAAATTTTCTTGCTTACCCTTTTCTTTTTGGTTGGTCGTCTACAACAGGTACGGGTTACCTGTTAGAGACCTAGGCCGTGCCCGTGTGCCCGTAAGCCCGCAAGCAATATGATGGTGACGACGAGGCGACAACTGTGATAGCACAGTTGCTGCCTCGTCGTCGTCTGCGTCGTCTTATCCCACCCTCGCCTGCCATGCCGTGCCGTGCCGATGACAATAACGTCGTTTCGTCGGTTTGTCCCCACCTGCCTGCCAAATAACGTGACAGCGACAGCAACGGGACGCTGATCGTCACGTCGTTGTCGCCGACTCGCCGTCGTTGTTCGCCCTCACCCGCCCTCCTTCCCCCCTTGTTTCGCCTCCAACTCTCACCTCGTCTCACCCGATGACAACGACAACAACGCGACAACTGCGATGTGCAGCTGTCACGTCATTGTCGTCGCCAGCAGTTTTCCCCCGTCCCCTTCGCCTCTCCTCGCCATTCCCTCCCCTGCCTTCGTCTCACCTGATGATGACGACGATGCGACAGCCACGATCGTGCGGTTGTCGCAGTCGCTACCACCTTTCGTCCTCATTGTCGTTGTCACCACCACCCCCCCCCCCCCCGCTGACTTCAGTCGTATTGCCATGCGGGAGGACTACCAAATCGGGCTTCAAGGCACAAGCTGAATAAACAGTGAGACTCAGACCAGCGTTGAAGTGCATAAAGATGTACCTTCAATGACGAGATTGTAAAACGATTCGTCGTACTTGTGCGAGAACAGGATGTTTTCGCGGACAGTGGCGGACGAAACCCTAGAATGAACACGTTAATCTAACACACACAGCCAACTTCCCGCACATACCAAGCATTTTGGGCTGCATAAGCTACAGTGCCGGACAACACAATGTCTCCTTCCGTCTTGTGCATACCACCGATGATAGCAGACAGTAGACTGCTCTGAAGACCAGCCCATGAACATACATTTCCTGTGATGCCAGATCAACTCACCTTCCCATCGCCAACCCTCCCAAGGATCCCCACCAACTCTCCTTTGCGAACCGTCAAGTTTATGCCTTCGAGAGTAGGTTGGATACCGTTTTTGGTCCACTGGAACTCTCCGTCCATGATAGACAAGACTTCGTCACCAATGGATAAGGACGTTTTATCAATCCGCCTCATAGCATCCTCTTGAAGTGCCTCTGCGCGCAAGAACTCGGAAAGACGGGTGACCGAGACAATGGCTTCGATGCGTTGGAAGTCACTTGACTGAACTGCGGACAGGACATCAGCGACACAGCTTTCGTCAAATACAGCAATTTGCATACCATCGCAAGAGGGAATTGGAGAAGCATGAAAAGAGAGATCGCAGGGAAGATTACATTGGCCGTGAGGGGGCGTGCGGAGAACACTGAAGCAGTAGCAAGAGAGCAGAATGCAACAATCACTATCAAATAGTCAGTAAAAGCGAGCCACCAAGAGCTACGGCACATACCACCCCACAGCGTCATGTTCATCGACGTGGCGATACCAATCTTCCGGAGCACCTTGAGCTCTAAAGCATTGCGGACATACAGGACGCGACAAATGAACGCATATTCCCACGCATGAGGCCTGCGCCTTTGTCTTCTTGATAGTCCGAGATGTACGACAGAAGCGCGCACACAAAAGGACTGGTTGCAGAAAGGCTAAGCTGTCCTGAAGGAGCTTGAAAAGACCTGCAACGAAATAGGGACCTCCGTAGGTCAGGAAAAGAGCAATCCATAATCCAGAACTGGGAAGTAAAATCAAGCACAGGAAAATCTGGATAAAAGTCGCACGCACTACTTCTCGAGAGCACACTCGAGCACACTTCCGAGTTTGGCAGACTCGTTGCGGGGAACGAGTGCCAGTAAATCTGTTTCTGTGATGACATCCTGGGATCCTTTGCACAAGAGAGTGGTCATCCAAGTAAACGACCATATGCTAAATATATTGGCTGTAAGTGTTGGACTATCGGTGTTTGTATCTGTGATATCGTCAGGAGAGATGCATTCAAGTGTAAAGGAAAGCACTCCCAAAGTGAGGACAGCCCATTTCAGAGGGACGAGAGGCATCATGGGGTATGTTTGCATGTAAGAACGTGTCCAAATGGCTAGCGCGATGGTATAGCAGGGCCAAAACAGCAAGAGGATAGTGGACGAGGTTCGTGCCCGAAGATGATTGAGACGGGTGAGGCAGAGCGCATGGGGTAGTTTCACAGCTACGGTGTGGATATGGTCAGCAAGGACGAACGATGAATGCAAGACCAAGAAGCATCTGAAAACGGCATCAGCACGCGCGAGGCACGAAAACGAAGCGGAGCGCACGAGCTTGTAGCGATTGATTTATCGAGAATAAAGCCTACTGTGTGGTCAAAAGCATGACGCGTCGTCAAAAAGCATTCTCACCTTCATCAAGATACGAGTCGGTCAACTTTCCGCCGACAATACCTAATGGTCACATTTCCGCACCGTGCGTTCTGTGGTCGTTATTTGGAACATTCCTGACCAGTTTGTTCAGTACCAGTATGCTGTTGACCAGACATATGCTGGATGGATGCCGCTTGCAACAATTGGTGCAGCTTATCCGTAGATCATTCGTGCCATCAGTCCCAGCAGCACGAGTGAGGACGCCGCCACCATCTCCACAGGCGTCATCTTCGACACTTTCCACAGCACCCGACAACTTGGCGGACGATTCGGCATGGTCGATAGCGCCATCTGACCTACCTGCACCTGGTGCAGACTCTGCGGATCTGTCCCCAAACTTCGGTATGGTGTACTATACAAAGGTAGAACAATCTACTAATTTTCTGTCCAGGCAAGATCCCCTGGCTGTTCAACGACAAGTTCTGTGATTTTTCCACCTACCATCTTGCGTTCAGCGTGCATTTGCACTACAAAGGTGGATCATTCCGTAACCGGGTTGCTCGAACAACCTGTCCCGACCGGTTTTGTTGGACTACTGCGCCAGCCGGCCAAGCGCCTGGGCCTGCTCCTCCAGGTCAAGTGTCTCTCATTATTCCTGGACACAACAAGGGTTCGGGACGCCAACACCACTACATTCCGGCCGAGTTTTTAAGCCCTGCACTTCCAACCAGTGGTGGAAACAAACAGCTCGGACTGATCCTGGTTGGAGAGCATGCGGGTGAGATCCATCCGATCAGCAAGTACCACAGAAAACAACAGGACGTTGAGGTGGCGGGAACCTGGTGCCCATGCAAACATATCTGTCCAGCGTACCCATTTAGCCCATAATCGATTCATGTGTATATTCGAACTAATCATACTACCCATACTATTTATCAAACGGTCAGCACACGGCAACAGTTGATGTGCTCGCGAATCCGCGGCGTTCACTGCTGGCTTGTATGCTCACATGCAATCGTCTAACTTCTAAATACCAATGGCTCTTCTTGTATCTGGTGAGGTATTTGGTGGATAACTTCACCCTACATATTTCCTCGGAGGTTGCTTGAAGCATAACACACACAGAATGACTATCCCTGTTATTTACAATCGTTGAAGAAAACTCGTCTTTAAAATTTGATCCTATATCGTCTCGATGTGCCCGAGTACCTCTCTTCTCGAGAGCTGGAGTCGACCCCCGGACTGGGCGTGTTCAGGGCAATATCTATGTGACTTTGGTATGTCGGGTTTGTATATAGTAGCATATCAGGGACACAATAAAGGTGTTAATTCTTACTATGTACCGAACAAACCTCCTTCACGGACGTGTCCACCTTCATAATGCTGACGCCTTCCCGAAGAGAGAGAAACTGCACTTGTCACTATGCTGGTTCTGGGACGCTCCGCTCTTTCGGAACCTCGGTTAACCCATCGCGATGAGCCATTGGTCTTATGGTCAGGTGCTAGCGTGACGGACAATACGTTAGCGTGACGGACAATAAACCAGGGTGACAGACAATAGGCTAGCGTGACGGACTAGTATATACTACAACCGATCCCCGTCGGCAATTACCTTGTTTACACATTGGTTCTTTCTCTGCCAGTCACTGGGAGTGTTTGTCTCGTCTTCAGTTATGGTTATGATTGCACCCGAAATGCAAGGCAAAGCGATTTTTCCAAGGTTATGCAAAGATACATTGAAATTTCCATGGTACCATTTTGTCCAAAGACTACCTTGGAACCGTTTGTCTTGAATCGCAAAACCATCGATTTTCAGGGAAAAGAGGTAAGTAAGTATTGACACTACGTTCTCGGTTTCTCGGTATTCCCCTGAATGGGTCCCTTCATGGAAAACATCGAAGAAAAGTTGGCTCGATTGTGAGGATGGAAAGAGGCTGGAAGTACGTCAAAGTTCACCCAAACTGCGAACTTACGAACGGTTCCTCATCTTAGTTTGGCCAAATAATTGACGCGACTCGCCGGATCTCAGACGGTAGAGTGGTTACTCTGAAGCAGATCGAACGGACGGTCCATCCTTTCGAAGTATACATTGGGCTATACTTCTCCTCTGAACCCCTCGCATCCGAACCTGCGAACCACTGTGTGCCCATTTACGATGTTCTCTCCCTGAGTGATGACGACGACCTTGTCCTCATAGTCATGCCGCTGCCTTAATCTTATACTGACCCACATTTTGACACTGTCAGAGAAGGCATAGATTGCTTTCGCCAGTTATTTGAGGTAACGTGAGTCAATGGTGCGTGTAACACAAGTGTCTTGCTCTCACGTTAACGCTTCGACAGAGACTGCATGAAAGGAAGCATCATGCTTGATCCCATCAAGCTCTATCCGCTCTCGTACCATCCCATGGACACCATGTTGAACAAGGAAATGTAGTGGTTATGCCAAACACTTTACACGCATTCAAAGGCCTCATCGATTTCGGCCTTTCACGGAGATATGATCCGTCCAACACCAATCCCAGAGAAGTGCCAATTTGGGGCAGCGACAAGGAAATACCTGAGTTTCAGAACTCCAACGAACCTCGCGATCTATTCGCTACAGACGTTTTCTACATTGGCAATGCTTATCAGGAAGGATTTCATTTTGGTCAGTCGCACCAGTAGTTGCACTTTGCTCCCGGGCTGACGCGTTGAGGTCATCCAGACTTTATGGAAACATCAGTAGCGGATATGAATCAAGCCGATCCTACCAAACGCCACCTATGGACAAAGTGGTTTCCCGATTTGACGTGCTTCGCCGTGGATGTCAAGGAGGATCTGCTTGAACGAATAACCCACACCGCTTCTCACTCGAAACATCGCGTGGTTTTCGTGCCAAACGTATTTCGCCCATACCGCGTCCTCCGAATACATGGCCAGCGTGGTGCTGTCATTTGTGATACCACGCGTGATAGGTGCCAGGAGACGATATACGTTTCACTACATACAAAATAAAGACACAATTTGAAGTAATACGCTTACCCTTCCAGATGAACCCCCGTTGGGAGATGCGGTTTGCGACCGCATTTGTTTTCTCCACGCAGCATTCCACCCTGACCTAAGCGGAGATCTATCGTGGTTCGGCCGTCCCAAATACATAACCAACTTCGAGAGTGCCCAGGATACGCTTGGCTGGTCACTTCCCCGTAGATTACCATGGCGACGCGCGCATAATTGCGAGCACTCTTAGAGTCCAGAGATGCGGGATGCCGCGTCGTAGGCGCCCGTCAAGACGTTCGGTGTACGCGATGTCGAGGCATTTGCCGATGCGACGGCGGCAGGATGCATGAGCGCTCCAGCCGTACTGGACGACAAGGGCGAGCGGTGGTCCCAGGTGGAGACGGTCCAATCCATCGAGAACGCCAACATCCCTTGGGCGTCACCACTAACCACTAATGTCGCCCATTGGTTACTCAGGAACGCTCTGACGAAGAGACAAGAATTGTTAGGGTGCACTCGGACGTGTAGTTTACTGGGAACGTACGATTGTATCTAGACACCCGAAGATGACGTGTTATCGTCGAACCCGCAGCTGATGTGCGTTAGTTCGATGTGGGGCTAAATACGGGCGGGGAAACGCGTACCATGTGGGACTTGAGCACGGCCGTCGGTGCTTGTCGTTTTGCTCGGCATGGGTTGATCTCGCTAACGACGTTGCCCCGTTGTTTGCAGTCAGGAGAACGAGCGATGAGTTGATTATGGGCTCAACCAGGTCGTGAGTGGGTATGGCACTGTCCAGGAGCCAATGAGGTAGTCCCAGGAGGCGGTGAGGTGATGGAGAGAGGAGAGGTGGAGGTGGAAAGAGACCAGCGTTTCGAGGGCCGGTGAAGTATCAGAAACGAGTGATATGCGAAAGAGAGATGACATCAAATCAGACGTACGTGTGACTCGTTCGTGAGTAAGTAGTGTGCTGCGATGTCTTGAATTGGCTTGTATTGGGCTTGTGCGTGTAATCGAAGAGACAGACAAGTCCGTCATACGATGTTGTGAAAACGTGCCTGCGAAACATAACGCGTTCTTTTGGAAGTGAGACGAGGGAGCGACGAAGAGAGACGTACTGTGGTAAGACCTCATGTAGACATGCGTGTATGATGGTATCTCGAGCACTCCCAACCGGTGCTACTTCCCAGTGGTTCTCCTCCAAATTCGCCAAGGCCGGTGCGTACTAGGATGGCACTGCGAACGAGAAAGTTGAATGGGATGGGTTTTACGAGCGAAAGGACCGTGCCATTAGCTGTGAGCGTGGACAGATCGTTTGTGGCTTGTCGAGTTGGGCACGCTTGTATTCGATGCTCTTGGCCACGCTGGTAGCCAGCTGGGAGAAATGGTGAAAAAAGACGTTGTTCAAAGGGGTCGAGTCGGTCGCACCTTGAGTGGGTGAACCACTTTACTTTGGGATCTGAGTGGACGCGTTCGTGAGGTCGTTTGCCTTTGAGCAGAGTTGTTCGCCATGTTGAAAGGCCTTCTTTGACCGCAAGACGAACGAGACAAGCTTTGCTTGAGAATCGCTCGGGTGTGATGCCAGTGCGAATCTAAAGGGCAGCCCCAAGGCGGGCGGCCGCACAGAAAGGACTGACTCGGAGGCTACTCTCGGTCAAGCCTTGTCCTAGTATGGATTAAACCTGCGCCGTGACGAATGCTTCGAGATTGGCCCTTTCATTCTTGTCATACCTATGACTGGCATCTGACCACGACGTTTGAAGACTCTCTCGCTCGACAAGGTTCAGACAGGTTCGGGGGTTCGGGTGTTCGGAAACTCCGTTTCCTGGACTTTTTGGTACTGGAGTGTCTGTGCACGTGACCTTGTTGAACAGTTCTCGCCGAAGTGACGAGTAACCAAACACAATGAGTGGGTGACCTTGACTAGTAGAAATTTGTTACCACCGTAGTATTAGATCTATTGCACGCATGTAATATAAGTTGTGGCGGAATTTTTTGGCGTCGCGGATGTGAGTGGGCACGTCGTCGACGTTAAATGTAATGCCGTAGTATATACTAGTCCGTCGCGCTAGTGTAATGTCCGTCACGGTAGTGTAATGTCCGTCACGGTAGTGTAATGTCCGTCACGGTAGTGTAATGTCCGTCACAGTAGTGTAATGTCCGTCACGGTAGTGTAATGTTCGTCGCGCTAGTAATGTCCGTCACGTGTATTGTCCGTTGCGCTGGTGTATTCCGTCATGCTAGTGTATTGTCCGTCACGCTATTGTATTGTCCGTCGTGCTAGTGTATTGTCTGTCACGCTAGTACCTGATTTAGGGCGTGTGAACTAATTACCCAACGAAGTACGTTCCAGTTGATAAGCACTCGCTTAATACTAGAACAACTCTTCTTCCTCCTCATTAGCGTACGTAGTAGCACTGTAGTAGTTGTAACGAATAAACGGTATCGTACATATGAACCATCAATAGACGTCCAATTGATACAATTTACAGGCAGGCAAGCCATTACAAGAAGTACGTCGTGTACGCGTCGATGGGCCCGTGGAATGCGTGAACGGTTCGATGGCGATGGCGACGCGTCGCCAGCGTCTGAACTGTCGCAGGTGCACATCTTTACACAATGGTAATTTTGTCCGCCTGCATCTCTGTGTAGAGGACTGACTACGCAGATACAGGCTGCAAGGTTGCCCCAGAGCTTCAGCAAGCTGCAAACTGCACGAGGAGTTCGTTACAACGTAATTGCATTGTGAAATCGTGACTTCCCCAGCGCCGAGGTCAAGCTAGTCATCGAAATCAACGGTGGGCTGGTAGGCATCCATATATATGTCCCATTTTTTTTATCTCTGCAGTTGAAAGTCCCAGTCCTGTTTTGTTCCAATTTTTTTGGACTCTTGCCCCGCTGACTTATCCTCCCTCATCAGGCGTGACCTATGTATAGGAGGATACATCCCACCCGCTTCCTAATTTGGCGACCTCTGGGTCACCCATTAGTCAGACCAACCAACGTTCGTGACATATGCCACTGCGTGTGAGTTCACCACCCAGCTTTCCTCCCCCTCTCTTCTATTCAACCATCGAGGTAATCAGCATGACAAGTAAGTTGCTATCCGATCCAAATCAACAGCAACTGAAATTTCCTTTAGGATCCGAGAACGAGCGTGCGATCAGAGCTCTCAGGCTCTCAAACGCACCCATTGTCGATCGCTTAGAAGTGGTTGTCCGAGAATTTAAATCATGGAGTTTCGCGGACGTGGTAGAAAATCAGAAAGGTGGTATTCACGCTAACGACATCACTGCACTACCAGGTGCATTCCGGGAGATCGATGATGATCTGCGGAAGCCCCGCTGCTATGACGTATGCACTGAGTGCTGCAATATTCTTTTGCTGACTTTGGATCTTACAGGCAAGCATTCTTGAAGACGCCCAGTTTCAATATGCACTGAAGCAGCACAAGAATCTATTTGATCGAATTTTTGTACCTGCTGAAATCGCATCATCCCCGTCGTTGGTCTGCCGCCGGGAGTTCTCAGCATTCAATAATGCTCTTGAATGTTTCGGTGAGGACGTGGATGAAATCGCCGACTACAAAACCTCGGGAATCAAGGTCGTTAACTTTGCGAGCTACTTTCTTCAACCCGCCTTTTTGAGATCCCGCAAGTTTATATTCCAAGTGTGAGTACCGTTTTACGTTTGTCACTACTAATAATCCAACAAGGACGCAGGGACAGATCGTGGGGTTTCCCCATCTTTCTAAAAAGCCAGGGCCAACCTCCTTATCAAAAGACTGTGCCCAGAAGCGATTGCATAGTGTACTCTCGGCAGTCTATGATACCCTTCCTGATTTGCGAAGTAATCTCGGACCCGAAGCAGACAGACCGCAACCGGATGCTTGTTCAAGCTTCAGCCCTAACACGTGCAGGACAGTTTCTTCTAAAAACAACCTCAGAGCAAAAGTTTTTTCTCGTGGCTATCTACGTGGATGGCAGTATGATTGCCTCCCGGTACATTGTAATGGAAACCGAAGGTGATGATCCCAACCTCAAGCCAGTAAGTGTCCGTGGTTGTCTAGGACTCCGTTGCTTAAAGGACTGCAGGTGTCTATGCACCGGAAGGATTTCAATCTCGCGAAGGAGAATGAAAGGGTCGATTTACTGCGAGACATGCACAACCTGGCGGCACGCCTTGACACGCTGTCAGATAAATTGGACACAACCAAGAATTTGGACCTACTTACCGTCAAGAATGCCGCAAGGAACATTATCTCACTCTCAACGAAGACATACCAGACCACTATGCCCTCAATCGTTGAGGAATCTACAACTTAGAGGTTAGCACACCGAGGCCTCCAATCAACCATTAACCCCACTTCCCTTAAAGGGCACTCTTTGGACTCACGAGATCGGAACGATCAGGGCTTGGGGGCTCGATCCTTGAAAGGGATGGACTAGATGCGAGGTGTGAAAACCGGGCTGGGGGGAGGAGGCTGCTGCTGCTGGTTTGTATGGAGAATGACATGGTACGGGTTTGATCTGAAAGCCCAGATCCCCGTAAAGAGGCTTTGTGACGGACATTATACTAGTGCGACGGACATTAAGTATACTAGAGTACGGCCGATCTTCGTCGGCAGTTACCTTGTTTACATACGAATCGACACGTACACGACATAATTTTCAGACGTTAACGAGACATAGTGTCTGAAAGAAAAGGGGGGAATCAACCCCATCATTTCAAGACAAGCTACGCGGTTCGCCCTGTATTTTCTCCGTTCTGAATGCCTGAAAGGTTGCTCTCGCAGGTGATGATGCCTGCATGGCACTTT
>JBBPLG010000982.1:0-11211 GCA_038089695.1 Xanthoconium separans | reverse complement strand
AAACGTGCCCGATATGGCTATAGGGTCCATAGGGCTGTACACATGATGGAAGGTCAAGAACGGGGTTCCATCGGAAGGAGGAAATAGGATCAAAGGGGATCCGCTGTCTCGGGGCGATGAGGATCAGCATGAGAATCCACAGATGATCAGAAACGCATCTAGTGCCATAGGCGGACGGAGTTCCGCATGGCTGTACAGTGGGCTTTAGGGATAGCTTAGGTCGTGACAAGTCATGCTCCTGCAACCGGCGAGGAGCGGAATAACGAAGGGAAGGCAGAGGGTTCTGGGATTGATTAGGAACGGGTGTCCGTCTTCAGGGTAGGTCTTGCTAGACGATCTATGACCGAGATGTCTAGAGGAACGCAGATTAGCCATAAACGAGAGTATGGCGACTCTAAGGATGTCCTATGGCGAGGACGACAGTGGTAGTACTCCCAGAGTACTGGTATGCGCGGTAAGGCTTCTGCCAGAGCCTTAAGGTGAATGTGGTCCCTGTCCGTCAAGGAAAGGCAAAGAAAAAGAATGAAATGGTCCAGTCTGGTGGTACTGCCGGTGAACCATGGATTTCCGTAACAACAACAACATACTTGATTGCTCACTGGCATGTACATGGTAAGAATATCCTGTATATACAGTACAAAGCAATTTAAGAAAAGTTGGGTGCTGGAGCCTTTAGCATACTTGTAGAGTCAGCGGCCCCTCAAAAAGAGTCTGCCTTGCATGGTCAGGCAAGGCCTTGCAAGACAAGCGTCAGGCTTGCAAGAGTCATGGGAACCTTACAAGACCTAGTCAGATTTTATTTATTTTACTGATGCAGGAGGATTTGGCATGAAGATGGTGAAAATGGAAGTAGGACGAGGAGAGTGACTTTGCACATGCATATCAGTAAAGGCCAAACATCAGGCTGAAAGAACTGGTGGGAACATTTGTGAACATACCATGATGAGGTCCGAGTAATCACAACAATCGGCCACTTCACAATGGCCTTGCAAGGCCCTGCAAAGCCTCACCAGCACTGCCAAGGTCAGGCAAGCCTTGTTTGGCCTTGTTAGGTTTTGCTGCCATGATCAATGAAGTCAACACTGCCACCCACTGCCAACCCCTTCGCAGCACCATCGAGCATGAGTCTATGGGCAACAGGATCCATCACCACCCAAACCTGTCTTCCCTTCCCCCAACCCATCCATGGTGTATATGACTCCCCCCCACTAGTAGTACTAGTGATGTGCAGGGCCTAGCTTGAAGCTTGAAGCCCCAGGCCAGGCCAAAGGGCTTTTGAGTCAGGCTTCACAGGGCCTATGGCTTGCCCCAGCATTTTCAGGCTGCAAGCCTGCAGCCCAGGCCAGGGCTTCACTATACCCAGTAAGGCCTTTGATATATTGCAACAATGACAACACGCCCTCACCTTCACCCTCTCACCCAAGCTTGTTCCTCATCTTGCAATGCCAACCATGGCAACGGCACAATGACGACGTACCATCATCGCCTCTCCTCTCCCTTGTCTCATGATGCCAACCACAGCAGCAATGCAAGGATGACGACGAGTGCCATTGCCATCATGCTCTCCCTCACCCTCGTCTCACAGCCATTGCCACACCCCTCTCCTTCATCTCACAATGGCATCACCCTCACCCTCACCATCATCTCGTTAGGTCCACCGTGGCAATGACATGTATGACAATGACGTGTGCCACCGCCACAACCCTCTTCTTTGTCTTGTGATGCCATCTATGACGCCATCACCCTCACCCTCACCATTGTCTCATGATGCCCACCATGGCAACAACGTGACAACAATGACACATGTCATTGCCATCACCCTCCCTTGTCTCACCACCATCACCCTCCCTCATCTCACCACCATCACCCTCCCTTGTCTCACCGCCATCACCACCACCCTCTCCTTCAACGTCTCGCAATGCCAACTGCAACAATGATGGTGATGCATCATCACCCTCACCCTCACCCTCATCCTCATCTTGTGATGCCCACCACGGCAACAATGCGACAACAACAACGCATGCCATTGCCATTGCCCTCTCCCTCCCCCTCGTCTTGCCACCATTGCCACTTCCATCTCCTTCATCTCACAAAGCCAACTATGACGATGCAATGCACCATCACTATCACCCTCACCTTCACCCTCATCTCACAATGCCTACCATGGCAACAATGTGACAACAACAACAACATACTGTCACCCTCTTCCTCATCTTGCAACACCAACTGCAGTGACAATGCGACAATGATGACGTTGCCATCGCTCCTTTCCCTCTCTGCCTTGTCTTGCAATTCCAACCACAGTGACAACACGACAACAACAACATGCCATCACCATTGTCCTCTTCCTCATCTCGCAACGCCAACCATGACAACAACACACATCCTCCCTCCCCCTTGCCCCCTCCCTTGTCCCACAACATGATGATGACGGGATGGCAACAACAACATGCCCTCACTCCCTCAATCTGTATGGCTGTGGTCTCATCATGACGGGTATGAGTGTCAATACCTGCACGACTACACGTACAATCAACGCCAACATATTGCCGGCCATCACCATCGCTCTCCCTACCTCTCACGACTCAATGGCACAACAATGACATGCCAGTGGATGTGGGTACAGTGCAATCGTGAACTACTAACACACCATCGTCACCATCATATTCACCATCAACATCCCCTGTGTCATCCACATCTCTGCCCACCCCCATCAGCAGGGCCACCCAGGGCAATTTCGTCCCATCACATCCTCCCCACATCTTCAGGATCATGGACAATCCCTACTACCACACAAGGCGCACATTCCCATCCATTGCCACCCAAACTGAAGCCACCAGGGATGCTGGTCAGATTGCTGGTTTGGATGTTCTCCATGTTATCAATGAACTCACTGCTGCCACTCTTGCCTATGGTCTTGACCGTGCAGACATCCATTATTGCTGTGTACGATCTTGGCGGCAGCATTAATATCTCAAACATCTAGTTATGGCCTAGTTAAATTTGCTTATGATAGTAATACTTATATGTTGTTTGTGTTGTTCCTCACTCTGCCTTCCTTCGAGACTATTTGATACAGCGATGCGAACATCAAAGACGGCCGTGTTGTGGCAAATTAGATATACTTATAGCACTTCTAATATTTAGTGTACTTGTCAGTCACACAAGGTACTGAATGAATGCGGCGGTACCAGGACCCGGGACGTAGCACCGCAATACTATTTTTATTACCCAAAAAGGAGCTGGTCCTTCTCGCCAACGGTAGGCTCCACGACACAAATGAAGGAGCCTATTAAGGTCGTTTAGCGGGCAGGTCAGGTGGTCGTGTCGATCGTGAGCGTAGTGCCAGATGTATTGTGATAGCACGGGCACGGCAATGCCATCGACATGACATCGCTGACGTCGTCGTGTAGGTCACGTTCTCGTCGATCGTGAGCCATCGACATGGCGCTGTCGCGCCGTCGTGTGCGTCGCGTCGTCCTCGTCCTCGTTGTCGCCATTGTTATGCGTGGCTGGCAAGGAAGAGCTGACCGGCCCGAAATCAAAAAAAAAACCGCTGCGTTATCCGTTATGTAATATGTTGCCAAGACTGACAACGACCCCGTTATGGTTGAATGCCTCACCCTCACCCACGTCAGCACTCAGTATACAATGACTGACTTATTCTTCCCTCCCGAAGTCCCAACCCCTTACCAAATCAACAAGATCAGCATCACCCGTTATCATGTCAAAAAGGTCGCTGAGGGGGACTTCTGCGTTATCCGGGTGGTTGGCTGGGCCAATTCGCAACCTACCTTGTTGAACGGCGACATTCGGCTTCCAATCACCTACCACACTCATCTTCGCCGTTTCATCTGGCGCCATCACGTGTTCATGGAGTTGAATGCTCGGAGCGTGATACTTTCACCGAACCTTAAGCAGATGATCCAGAAATACATTCTGTACATGGACGCCATCGGGCAAGGACTGATGACGTCCGTACGCTTCAGGTCCAATCGAGGTCGCGCTGACTTCCGTTGTGACTTATTTGATCTCTATCTCTTGGTAGAGTATTATGTCGGTCGCCATGAGCACGATGTGGTCTGCAAGTGGCTAGTAAACAATCCAAATATCCACTTGGAAACCATTCTGAAAGAAGGGTTCCATGACATAGGTATGTCAATCCATCGAATGGGAGGGTCACCACCCACTTACTTGGAAAGATTGGGTTGCGTTCTACAAACAACAGGATGATAAGGACGATGTTTGGTCCGGTGCTAGATATCACTTCGTCACCATGAACGTTAAGAAGGTCGACGAGTGGAAAGCACTCACTGATCGAGTCGCACGTTTTCTCGGGGAGGACATTGAAGGTATTCGCATTGATTGAACGACATCCTGGCGTCCCTCTGACGCTCCCCTAGTAGCATCCACCAGAAAACATCCTGTGGCCCTGAGCGCGAACGGTAAATATATCCTAAAGCACGATGGTGATAAGTTGATCGTCCGACGCAAGCAGGGTCCTTTGACAGTGGGAATAGTAGGAAGACATCCCAGACGACCCAAGGTAAAACTACCCCAATAGTCAACCCGTGGTACTTTGCTCAATGGTTCAGATTAGACAGGAAGAGGACAATCTCGTGCCTCACAAGTGAGCAGTAAACATCGTCATTTGTTCATCATATTCATCACATACCATCTAGCGTCCATCTCAGGCCTATGCCCTTCTGGTTCTGCACCTGAAAATTTGTCCGGTGAACACTCTGTTGATCCCTCTTCCCGATCCAAAGCAGCACTCCGTCCGTTGCATGCATCTACCTCATGTCCCACCTTCTGCTTTTCCAGCATGATGTCATGTGATGATGGTGAGTTTGCAACAAGTATGCATTACAATCCACCAATGTATGAGATTCAGTATTAGTATATTTGTTATTTGTATGATTGTGTAGAATTACCTTGGTCACTTGTCTATGCATGTTGTTAGCCATGTGAAGGCCTCACCCATTCACTCTCAGAGAGCTTTTTGAAGTCTATACAGATCTGGTCATGGCTGCAGACAAAGCTGTTGGAGATCCAGCCCAACATTACCATAGATAATTATTTTACCTACATTTCCTTTTACAGATATCATGTATACTCAATGCATACAGTAGACTCCCTCCTAACAGATACCTGTTGGGAGAGGCAAAAAGATATCTGTTATTAGGGAGTATGGGGTGTTTGAGAGATGACTATGGACAAGGAAAATATTATAGTGAATGTGTTTACTGTAGTCTATTGATGTTTCTAAGTCATTTGGAAGAGAAATAGTTAGTGATTTTGTCATCTCTCATGCCTTGCATCTTGTCTTGCACCCAAACAACCCCACAATGGCTTCTACCTGGCATGCAAAAGGATCATCCCAGGTCCCCACAAACTTCAGCAGGCACATAGCACCCTGAAGGGCTTTCTTGCATGTGGGACCTAGTTCAGCTGTCACTGTGACATCATCTGGCAAGTCAGCAGAATCACCTTCCTTCACTTCAGTAAATGTCCCCCTCTGATGCATCAAAGATATTGTGATCAGACTCAACCACAGGATTGAGGATTTCCTTCAGATCCATTTGGTTCAACCTCTGAAGGACACCTCTCTCTTCAAGGTCATCAAGTGCTTGTTGAACAAGTGTTTCAGCACATGCAATGGAATCCAGACTTTCCAACCTGGAAGACTTGGTTGTGATGGACTTGGAGTTACCAGCTTGTTTGGTATGGATAGGACACAACATGGGAAGTGAAGGTGATGGTGCAGCCAACTGTATGTCCAAATTGATGTCTGGTAAGATTCCAGCCTTGTTCCAGCAATTGCAGATGGTTGTGGTGTCCACCTCACTTCAGGCCTGCTTTGTCAAGATCATCCCTTCAAGCTGGTTGATTTTGTAGATCTCAGAGGGAGTGGTGCCTGTGTTGTACAAGTTGATTGAGCAATCAAAATATCAGGCACAATAGTGGGCTTTAAAGCATTGAATGATGTGGTCATTATGCTGTATGTGAGATGTGAGATTGGGCTTCAAAGTTTTCAACATGGATGTTTGTGAGACCATCAGGTATGACATGACCAGCAAAGTTATCCTGCAGCAAGAGAATGTTCCTGCCTTCTTTCCTAAGCTCCTGATCCCAATCCTATAGCCACATGTTGGGAGCTCGCTTATACTGTAACCTATCCAAACGAGCCTGATGTGGTTAGTATGTATGACTATGGATCATCTATTGTTTACCCACGGCAAGAGGCCGCTGCACCCAGGCCACACATATCACATTCAAACCAAGTGCATGGTACATCAGTAAGACGTGTCGTCATGAGGATTAGGTGGAAGATCTACGCACATAAGTAAATGATGTAAACTCAACGAGTTGCTGGAGTGGCGTGCCCGACGTACCCTTTGACTAGATTGTATGTCTGGGGGTGAGTACGAGCATGAAGAAGGAAAAGGGGGACTCACAACCACGAGTCCGAGAAAGACGACGCACTCCATCAGTAAATTTACAAATTACTTATTTCAACTTATTTGCTACTTATTCCACTTATCTTATGTGATTCCTAAGTAGGATACAAGAGTAAGTAAACTACAAGTACTAAGCATGAAACTACATCCATTGAGAGTGTCAGATTGTTTGTGTGACGTGGAACGGGAACATGACATGGGGTCGCACACGAATCGATTTGGGAAATTGATGTTTGGGTAGTACAGATATCGGGGGTATTGTGGGAGTGCGTTGAGTCACGCATGAATCGGTTTGGCAAATTGGCATCTGGTACGGGTACTGTACCGTGGGCGGCGTTATGGGAGCGTGTTGGGTTGTGCATGAATCAGTTTGGCAAATCGGCGTCTGATATGGGAACCATAGGTGTTGCAGGAGTGTGTTGGGGCACACAAGAATCGGTTTGGCAAATCAGCGTCTGGTGTATGGACAGCATCTAGGTGAATGCCAGTCATGGCGGTATTCCATTGCATGGGCAGGCTAGCATCATCGTGTGAGCAAGATGTTGTGGTGAATTGGGGTCAGCCGGTGCCACTGCGTGACGTCGGCTGAAAATTGACAGGCAACGTCACCGACTCATTTTTATATACCCGAGCAGAGTACCGTACTTATTGACTTATTGACTTATTCAGCTCAGCCAGGCTGAGCCACAAGCCGTGAGTGAGATAAGTGGAATAAGTAGCAAATAAGTCGAAATAAGTAATTTGTAAATTTACTGATGTCGTTCGCAGTCTATGCAGGGTGCGAAACACTCCAGCCAGAAATGTTTTGTAGAAAGGCTGACAAACGGAACCCTCTGTGAAGATCAACAAGCTTAGGTTACGAACAGAAACTGTCCAGTCAACAGGGACGAGGAGAGTGTCTAGAGGGCAGCATTTCAGTTGATGTGCACACCCTGCCTCCATTCGGCATTCGCGCGAGCCCGACTGCCGTGTACATGCCGCTGCGCACATCGATGTCTCAGATGAAGGGAACACACCCTAGAACACTGATCGTGTCATTAGCCCAGCTGTCTGAATACACTATCCTGGAATCACGTCCAGTCGCCCTTTGCGCCACTCAAACTGCGGAAGAACTCGGAATATGCGTGATCGACGTCGAATAGAAGCTGCGAGAAGTGGGGTTCGGCAAGCGAGGCTGCGAGATGGCACACAGTGGCTAACCTGTCGCGACTGGTCCTCTGTGATCTCCTCTGAAGCTTTCATGCCGTTGAGGGTGATCAACCTGATAGAACGTCGTACGATGAAGATGGATCAGACTTGAATGGCGCACCAGCTAACCATTCGACTTTTTCCTTCCCAGTCCTTGCAGCCTTTGAACCTGGCATACCCAGTGACAAGCTCTTGCAAAATGGGGTGTAGCTGGTCTTTGGCCCGGAGACGCAACTTCAAGGCGTCCATAAAAGTGATGAAATTCTACAAGGGATCGTGTCGACATGGTTATGTTTGATGTGCTACACACCTGTGTCGTCTCAGCGATCCACTTGCCGGTCTCTGGACCAGCTTCGCTCGAATGTTCTATTGTCCTTGGCACGTCTACTTCAATGCGATGTAGTGCAGCTGGAGCGTCCATCTGGAAGAGAGCCTGTGTCGCCAATTGGATCGCACTAGATCAAAGTCTACCTACCCGGTATCGTGTCATGAACTGCTCGGACCGTCGACGGCATCGAGTCCTTGACGAGCTTGAGCATCGTCATGGACTGAGAGACAGCAGCCTCGTACAGGCTGGCGAATATCTCCCTCACGAGTACGTTGAACCCAGGCTCGCGCTATGAAACTGACATTGTAGAAGCACTCACTCGGCGACTCGCTCGTCCGAGGTCCAAGGCGACGATTATACATAACAGCGTCGCTAACAGAGAGTACTTTTCTCGTTCTGCGTTGGTAGCGCGTGCGCGATTTAGTCGTTAGCGTGCATAATGCAGTAGTTCTGCGCGCAATTTTCTTAGTACCCGGGCATGTATTTAGAATGTATGTATGTAGTCATGGTGAGGTGCGAGACACCAGTACAATGTGAATTCAGAAGCCTAAATGATACATGTGCTAACTATACTACACAAATAATCTCACCGCGTTCCGCGCCGCATGTACCGCGGTATTGACCACGCGCACCGCACTCCACCTATTGCACATACCCGCATCGCCGCATTCCTCCAAGGTGATATGCAACAACACTTACTCTAACAAGTCTTGGGCCATCGTCGCTCAGGGAATATTCCAGCTTCGCAAGATCAACAAGGTGGCCTCCACCGTATCTATTCGAAGCCCAATGGCTCGTTCGACACGCCCACCTACTGCCTGGACCCGAGTTCGGCAACTCGTTCGTTACATCCTCACCGCTTCTGCACCCTCCCGAGCCATCGACGAGTCCGACGACTCGTTCGCCACGCCCTCGCCGCTTCTACACCCTCCCGAGCCGTCGACGAGTCCAACGACTCGTTCGACACGCCCGCCTGCCGCCTGGACCCCTCCTGAGCCGTCGGCGAGTCCGACGACTTGTTCACCACACCCTCGCTGCTTCTATCACCGACATCCCCACGCCTGAATCAGAGAGCTCATAGACGTCATCCGTACCGCTTCTCCACCCTCTGTGCCAACATCGAAAACCCAGACGGCATATCATCCGTCCCAAACTTATATCAGACAGCGCTCCATCGAAACTTCGTTCTCCATATCGTTCAGGGTATATGGTATGTGCTAGGAAAGCTTTTTCGATGCTGCTGAAGATGGACAAGAACACTGACACGTTGATCGATGTTAACGCCCACCTTGACAGCGACTCCTTACGGGCAGTGACATGTACTGCAAATGGCGAGTATCTCATGAGCGGTGGCACCGGCCTGAGGGGGATCTACGCGTGGCGGGTCTCTGGTTAGTTCGTGCCCCGCTTCTTTAGCTGCTCTCTACAAATTTTACCAAGAAATGTCTTGGTAATTCCAAAATTATGGATGAGGACGTAGCACCCTACAACTTACCGACCCTCGCACTGCTGTTGGGTGAGTGCGCCAGAGCAAGGTTAGCGGGTAGCCTTTCGTGGAACGATGCCTCGGGTTCATCCCTACAGGTACGGACGGCCTCACTCCCGTGTAGGCATGCTAACACCATGACAACTTGAAGGTTATGATTCCGAATGCATTCACTCGAGTCGGACTGTGCACATGATAGATACATAGATGTGCGATTGTTAGTTGTAAATTGAACTGAGCACTGAGTGCATATGTAACTACACTCGATAGAGTCACTCATGCTCAGCAGTGGGCCTACTAGCAAAGCTTGTGACTTCACAATGTGTCGCTCACCACTGCTCCTGGAAGACAACAACTTGCGACCGCGTCAGCCAGGCGTTCTTGACATGATCCCGTTATTTGGAAATGAGCGCGAGATTATGTAGCATCCCCAGGCCGCAATCTTGGACCAAGCACGAGCTCGAAGGATTCTTGGCTGATTCGTTGTGGCAAACTCCGACCGTAGGCAACGTAGCATGGAACATCCTGTGGATGACAATGACAGTGAAAGCGACTCCTACTCACACGGCATCACATCTTCAATTGTCCTTTCCTGGTCCACCCCATCCCCACAATTCGATGAACACATGGTTCTGAGCCATAGACGCAGCTCCACCTTTGGAGTTCAACCATCTGAGTCAGCGGTCCTCGAACATGCAATGGAAGCCAAAGCTATTGGTAGTTCTTATCACTGTTGGATTTTTTTTCTGACATTGCTTCACAGGAGGATGTGGCACTCAAGTCCTTAGTCTGGCCACTCTCATTTGATAACCAGAACATTGGGCTTTCAGATGCCTACAGAGATCGGAGGACCTCTCATCGGCAATCTGAGCCTCATCCCTCGGTTTCTGAGTACTTTGGAGCTGGAACAAGGCATCAACTAGCAACTTCTCTGGATGCTGCCGACACACCATTTATGGACGCAAGTTCCCAGATATGGCCAAGTGCAATTGTTCCTTCAAGCTGTACACCCTCTGATGTGCTCTCGGAGATTGCCTATCGGGGCGGGAGGCCAAAGGAATGTTAAATGTGAGTGGTCTTTGTAACAGTTCTCGGGTATAAATATGTTAAACAATGTTGATATTAGTATCTTGTATCCTCATTGAATATCTCGCTCGATCGCACAAGCTCAGTGACCACATCCCGTCTAAATACCATCCAACAGTATGATTTAGCTTCCATTAAGCATTCCGTCAAGTTTTTAGCCATGGTGGATGAGCTTGTCTGGCGGAGGTCGTCCCGTTCTTATGGATCCCGTAAACCATCGCCAGTATACTCAGAGAGTAATTGTCGTGCCCTCTTTCAACGTCTTAGTCGCTGGGATCAGGCCGTCCGAAGAGGATCCATACTTTGAAGGGCAATCCCACGACGCGAAGTGGCTCAATGATTCCTTTCATTTGTACAAAACTTTGACGACATCCTTGTTAGTCACCTGCACATTAGATACTATCCCATACAGATCAGCACTACACACGCAACACGTTTACTATTTTCTTTCACGCATGGAAATATCTACAATTTTAGTTACATCTGCGAAGTTGAACCAGTAAAAACGATGCACGGGCCATGAATCGCAGGTCTATTCCTGGACCCGTAGGGGACAGGTCTTACAACCAATAATGCGTGGGAACTGCATGAAACTCGACGCCGTGGGAACTGGTCGTCAAAGTCAAAGCGTTTTATCTGTCGTACTTTGAGTCCAGGGATGC
>JBBPLG010000981.1:0-11215 GCA_038089695.1 Xanthoconium separans | reverse complement strand
AATGAGAGGCAGATAAGGATATGATGAGGTCAGATTAAGTGATCGTAGATAGTAGAGCTTTGAACAGCTCAGATGAGTTGGTTTTGACAAGCTATCACAAGACTGTACTCTACTCACTCTGAAGCGAGATTGTCACATCCATGCCCCTGCCGAGCAAACCCCTATCAACTCCGGCCAACTCCGGCCAACCCCTGACCAACTCTGGACCAACTCTGCTTCAGACCCCTATCCAAGTCCGGCTTGGACCTCCATTATCCCTGTTAGGTACAGTACCTTTCCGTAATGAGTGTTACAGTTTTACTGTCGCTGCGTTTATTTCTTCGCTTTGTCATCTTTCGGACTCATTTCTCTCCTCACGATGGGACAGCCCCATCTGATGTCTTCCAATTAATCCCTATGATGCTGTATAGTCACTCGACGACTTCCTCCGAGTATGACTTCCGTTCCATCCCGCTCGCTGCTGTTCTGCTCTTCCTGACAGCGGGACCCCGTTTCCTTCCGATTCCTTTTCCTCCATATTGTTCCGACTAGCGGAACACTTACCTTTCCTATGGGACCCAATGGTCCATGCTAAGATCTCGCATCGTATAAATACTCGAGCCTTGTATAGTAGCAACCCAATCTAGTTCTACACAATTCATACCGCGTTTACTGGAGTTCTCCTCGCTCGAAGTTCCCTTCTTCTCAATCGGATTCCTCTCCTCATTTCTGCGAAGAACTAGGACTTCGCGTCGTCACAAGAGGACCCCATTCTAGGGGTTGAGTACGACATCGTTGACTTCGCTCCACTTAAGTCAATGACTATCAAACAGAACATTGCTCTTCCTGTTACTCGCTCTCTGCAACTGTGTTAACTCCAGTTGTCACGGTAAGCGTAACAAATAGTAAGACGCCTGTTTGATGGCCAAAGACTTAAGCAGAGCGAAGTCATCGGTGTCGCACTCAACCCTTATGAATAGAGGGGTCCTCTTGTGGCGATGCAAAGTCCTAGTTCTTCGTGAGAGAAGGGAAAAGAGAGACACGAGCAAGAAGGCGGAGTCTTCAAGCTAGTGGAACTCCAGTTAACACGGTATGGATTGCATAGAACTAGATTACTGTTACAAGTACAACGCCTGAAGTATTTATATGACGAAAGAGTAAGCACAGACCATCAGGCTCAACAGGAAGAATAAGTGTTCCTCAATCGGAACAGGAAGGAAGAAAGAAATTGGAAGAGCAAACGGAGTTCCACTGTCCAGAAGAGCGGAACATCAGCAAGCAGAATGAAACGGATTGTCATACTGAGGAAGAGCTGCTGAGTGACTATACATTGTCGTAAGTGAAGAATCGGAAGATATCGGATGGGGTCTGTCCCATCATGGGAAAATAGAAGACAAGTCCTAAGAAATGGGAGGAAAATGAAAATAAATGTGCCATGCATATTTCCGTAACAATTGCAGGTAGCCATCATGGATGCCCTCTCCCATCTGATATCTACACTCAGAACGATCATCCAGCTCTTTGAGGAGTCTGGGAGTCAGTGACACTAGTGATCAACTGGTGGCATGTGGCAGCTGAGCATCTTGAGAATGGTGTTACAGAAATCACAGTTCACTGGCAGTACCACCAGACTGGACCAATTTATTCTTTTCTTCGCCTTTCCTCGATGGACAGGGACCACATCACCCCTAGGCTCTGGCAGAAGCCTCACCATGTATACTAGTACTCTGGGAGTACTACCATCGTCGTCCTCGTCATAGGACACCTCAGGAGTCGCCATACTCTCACTTATGGCCAAACCTTGTTCCTTCTAGACATCTCAGTCATAGACGGTCTAGCAAGACTCACCCTGAAGATGGATCCCCATTCCTAACCTATTCCAGAACGTCCTGCCTTCCCTTCATTATCCCACTCCTCACCGGTTGCTGGAGTATGACTTTTCATGACCCAGGCTGATCCTCAGCCACTGTACAAGCCGAGCAGAACCCCTTACCCACATACAGCACTAGATGCATTTCCGATCATCTGAGATCCTTGCACTGATCCTCATCATCCCAAGACAGCAGAGCTCCTTTTGATCCTTCTTTAGTTCCTGATGGGATCCTGTTCTTGATCTCCCATCACGTGTACACCCAATGGACTCTATAGCCATATACATAGGGCATGTTTCACTCTTTGATCCTTTTGATCCCATTGATCCTATTCCAATCTTTATGACAATGGAACTCCTTTTGATCCTCTTCATCCCTTCCTGTTGTGGGAAGCCTGTTTGATCCTTCATGGATCACCCTTTACCCTGATGGTCTGTGCACCATTCAGGATATGTATATATAGAGGTACCTTTGTTCACTGGTATCTCTAAGCTAGTTCTATGCCAGAATACCTGCCTGTATTCATACTGCACTTTGGTGCCCTTGTACTTGCAATCCATACTCGCTTACTGGTGTACTGGCGATAGGATCCCTCTTGAGTTTCATCCACTCTCAACATCACTATCATTTCACGCCTCTTCGTCTTCCAGCTCTTCAAGGCATTAGCTTGCGCTTGTACCCTCAAGACCTTTCATTGGACTCACACATCCATGCTTGTCCTCCTCTACATATAGGACGGTACTTGGCTGGGCCAGTTAGCCCACAGTACACTAGGTTGTATCACTGCTCACTTCACTTCTCTCATCATGAACGGTTGCAACTAACTTCGCTAGGGCATCAGCTTGCAGTAAGTGTAACAAATCGCATGCCAGTCACTGAATCGCAGTCAGCACTCCCATTGTATGGCCACCAGTGATGATGGGTTTCTTGGTACAGCATGAGGCACCCATACACTTGATGTGCCCTGCACTCTCGGTGACGAACGGTCTCAAGAGTCCTGGGTTACCTGCAGCCTTCCTTGAAGGAGCATAACACTTGGTGTTCAGACTGCACACCACCAACAGTCAGCCTTTGCCATTAGCTAATGCTGCACTAGTCAACAAATTTCATATGAGCAGGATGGAGTAGACATACAAGCTGGGACATGTTGGTGATTACAGTCACTGAGGAGCACGTTGTGCACTATAGATGACAAGGATGAGATTGACAAAATAGCTGAGAAGTCAAGTTTATAGGCCTCAGCGTGCATGTGAAGTACAGGTTTTGGCCCAGCACAAAAGAAGTGGGGTTTCTGTCACCATGTCATGTTAGTGTCATGGCAATGGATGGCAAAACGTATAATTGAACAACCTAAGCGATGATCAACTCACGTTTGAAAGACATTTCTCATTGCATCTGATTAAATTGGATGTCGGGTGCTTGTAGCGAGTGGTGTATATTTTGATACAAGCAGAACCCACTGCCAAGTAAATTAATTCAATGAGCCTCATGTCCATAGATGGGAGTATTGGCGGGAGTACTCAGGCTGCAACGATAAAAGCAGAGACTGGAAGAACAAGAGGATGTTATGGCTAGAGTGTCTGGTTGACTATACTTTTGGGTGAGATGACTTGAGGGAAAAAAGAGAGGAGACAGTGACGACATTGTACTGGCCTCTTTATGTATTGCGACAGGCGAAAGGCATGCACATCAGCAAAATAAATAAAATCTGACTAGGTCTTGCAAGGTTCCCACAACTCTTGCAAGCCTGATGCTCGTCTTGCAAGGCCTTGCCCGACTGTGTAAGGCAGCTCTTTTTGAGTGGCCACCAACTCCACAAGTACACTGAAGGCTCCAGCACCCAACCTTTCTTATATTGCTTCGTACTGTATATACAGGCATGTACATGCCAGTGAGCAATCAAGTATGTTGTCATGCTGTGATCATCATGAACACGTCCATGAATGGCATCTGAAGTGCATCATTGGAGTTGTCCGTCAACCAGATGAATAATTGCTGGCTTGGCATGAGGGTGCTGCAGGCTTTGTGCTCTGGAAGTGTTTGCTCAGCTCAAGGAGGTCCTGGATGCCCGAGTTGCTAGGGAACTGCATGGGTAGGGTCATGATTTTGTAACCCTTGACCACACCTGTAGTGAGTTGGACTCTAGGGAACAGCATGGGTAAACCTGTGGGTGTCAGCACCCATACCCATACCCGTCACAGGTACAAGTACAAAACCCATGGGTTGGTGCCAACTGAAGGAGCAAGGGTGACCACTCGTATACAAATGAGAACACAAACACTTGTATGTGTTTGTGTTCATGTTTGTAGGCGAATGGTCAGTGAGAGAGAGGGAGGGGGGGGGGGGGAGGGCACTTGTCACAAGGTGGGTGAGGAAGAGGGAGGGTGATGAGGGTGATGAGGGGATGGGGATGAGCACGACTGCAAATGCCCAGAGCACAGAGATCACAAAGACTCACCAAAGGGTGCTCAGATTGAGCAAACCGAGCTGGGATATGAAGTGGGCATGTATGGTGGTTCCCATAGGGTTCAGGGACGTCCTGCAAGTGTCAGAAGTGAGTGCTCCATCAATTCGAATGTGCTATGTTGAGATAGACCCCCAGGAAGTCATAGGGGCAAGCAGGGAGAATTGAAGATTGTCAAGGGTGATCCAGGCCAGAACATTGTTGAGGGCAGCAAAATTGATGGGATAGACCCCAGGACTGACGGAAATGAGTGTGCCATCAAAACAAGTGTGCTACATTGAGTTAGAGGGCCAGGAGACCAAGTGGAGGTGCAGGAGGCAAGAACTGATGTCAAGTGCGATTGCAAGCATGGAATAGATGCGGATGGTGTCCAAATGGATGGGAAAGGATGCGGAATGACCACCGGAACAAGCACAGCACGCTGCAACTCAAAATAAGTCAAATCGGACGTGCTAGCTGAAAACCAATCAAGTCAGCACGGAAAATGGAAGCACACAACGACAGACATACCTGAGGCATCCAAACCACCCATCCATCATCTCAGAAGGTCTACCAACCACGTTAACCTGCCACATCACTGAGGACGACTGAAATTGTGACCTAGAAGCATCAATACCACCAATGGACTCACCATGTCAGCCAAACGTGCCAAGACCAAGGCAAGGGCGTGGGCGTGGGTGGTTGGCACAGAACACGGTGCTCACATGCAAACGTGAATGCAAATGCATCATGCGTTCACATTCATGCTTGCACACGAGTGCAAGGGTCAGGTGAGGGAAGGGTCAGGGTGAGAGAGTGTTGAGGTGAGGGTGAAGGTGAGGGCAGGGGCAAGGGAAAGGGAAAGGGTGAAGGTGAGGGTGTGGGTGTGGGTGAGGGTGTGGATGGTTGGTAGTGGGCAGGTGGTGATGGTGGTTGTGCAGTTCTGCTCAATGCTTGTTGCAGAACACCATGATCACGTGACAGGTCATGAGCAAGTCACATCCAAGTTTCAAACTCTGACCCATCACTTTATCTCTCGTACCACCAGTCCACCATCTCCATTCTCCCACCCTTTCATGTTGTGTTAAGGCGATTACATAGGTGCGGTCTACTGGTAATGTATCCAAGATGACAGTCACATCAACCTTGCAGATTTTGGGAGAGAGTTGTGGGTGGATTCAATTGTGCATGACGGGATGACACCACCAAAACCTGACATTGGCTCATCCAAGAATAGGCCAGATGTTGTGTTGTGTCATACATGTTCTTGTGATGCTGGTGTTCATGATAACTCATCTACTATGGTGCCAATATAACATCCTGCCAGGGTTGTGACAGCTTGGTGTTTGCAGGGTGTTGCATTCCACAGCACAAAACAGTGCATATATCTAGGGAACTGCACGGGTATGGGGATACCTGCCCGGGTCTCAGGTATGGGTACCATGTGGGTATGAGTATGGGTCTGGCATGGTGACACCTGACCCATACCTGCACCTTACCCTCAGCCCAGGTATTTCCCCATGGTAAGTCACAGTCCACCTCACAATCTTGATGATGAAACTGCCACCACCCACACATCCTCTCCCCTCACTGGGCTCACCTCATGACAACATGCATACAACGAAGGCGATGACAATGATGTACCTCCTTCCCTATCCTCACCCCTCACCCACCTTGTGACGACACAACACCACAGCACACACCCTCTCCCCTCCCTCACCCTCACAATGATGCTGACGCTGCACACACCCTGCCGCTCTCCTACACCACAATGATGACGTGCCCCCTCCCTCACCTCACCCACCTCACCATGATGACACCATCATCACTGCAGGCACCCTCACCTTCACCTTCACCCATCTCACGATGACATGGCACTGCCACACATGCCCTCTCCAAGGTACACCCGCCTGACTCATCACTCTGGCCCGTCTCACCCCTGTCCAGCTCACATCGATGCAACACAGTGTGGCACCCTTGCATCTCCCCCTCATCCTCACAACTCTGACGCCAATAACAACACCACATGCCCTCCCCTCTGCTACCTCGTGACGACAACGACAACGCACCCCTGCACATGCCCCTTTCCCCTCCCTGCCTTTTGCCATGCCTCTCGGTCCTCACCCTCGCCCTTTGCTCTCAGTCTTGCCTAGTGAAGACAACAATGACACAATAACTGCAATTGCGCAGTTGTCATGCAGGCACCCCCAGGTAAACCTGCCATGGGTATGGGTATGGGTATGCCATAGGCATACGTGCCATTCCCTACATATAGCCAGCCAACAGTTTCTGACATGTGAGTCCACAATATCTATTTTATCTATTTGACCAATGCGAACACTATTGCTGCAGTGCTTCAACTCAGCTATCAAATCAGATGGATGGTCACTTGTATGCTTCATGTGTTTATAGTCTAGTTTGTATTCACATATGAGGTGGAAATGGTACTAGTTGTACGACCTGGAGTGACCTAGAGTGAACTAGTAAGGCTTGACTGGCCTTGCAACTAGTTGCAAGGCTATGCTCAGCCCTGTAAGCCCCTTGGGCCTTGCATGGCCTAGCAAGGTTCCTGACCTCTGGAGTATTTCCTTGCAAGGCCTAGCAAGATTTTATTTATTTTGCTGATGCAAATGGACACCAAACAGCCCCAGGCTTAGCATTCATGATGGCCCCATAGTACCATGACATCACAGTGCCCGATGCTCCACCATCCCCAAGCTTTGCATTTAGTCTCACAGTATAAATAGAGAATGGAAGAGGATGACATTTTCCATTCCCTCCTTCCCTGACTCACCCGAGCACTCTAGGCTTTTTTTCTCATCTTATAGTATAAGTTAATAATACATACAGGTGTTGAGGGGACTCCTTGAACCTGAACCACCACCATGGTTGGGTTTTCCCATGCCTTAAGGAGGGTGGCAAGGCCAGAAAATGGCAGACAACGTCTAGTCCCCCACTGAGAAACACTAGAAACCATGCATATAAACCAACCCTACCTGGCCCCAGAACAACAGAACCCACAGAATCGCCCAAGTAGTAGAAAACTGCTCATGTGCAAATGTCCTGATCGCCACTCTCAACATGAAAGGGCATAGATCCCCAGACTGCAGCCCGGGCCCACTCTCCAAATGGACAGCTATCCATTGTACCCTTAGAGAAAGTAAAATAGACATACTGTGCCTACAGGAAACCCACCTCGAAGAACACCACCTCACCCAGCTTGAGTCACTATACAGCTGACGCTTGAAAATTTTTAACTCAAGCCTCCCAACCTCACCAGGCTCCTCAGTGGGAGTTGCTATTGTCATTAATAAAGAACTGATAACCACCCACTCAATAACAACAACAGTGCTAATCCCTGGTCAGGTGATTGTCACCACGATAAACTGGCACCACGACCAGAAACTCACAATACTCAACATCTATGCACCCAACTCCCCAAACGTGCACCCACAATTTTGGACTGAGATCCAGAATAAGATTACCTCCCATCCATCACCACCCAACATGCTACTTGGTGACTTCAACCTAATAGAAGAACCCATTGACTGAGCACCAGCCCACGAAAACTATGAACCAGCTGTCTCCAACCTCCACGACCTCTGAGACACAATCGGGGTACAAGACATCTGGTGAAATGAAAATCCAACAACCCGCATGTACACTTTCACCAGCAATGCCAACTCCCTATCCAGACTTGACTGTATCTATGCATGCCCCCGTCTTGCTAGAGCTCTATATAACTGGGATGTACTCATAACCTCCATCCCCACAGACCATAAGATGGTCACCATATGACTCACCCCCCTAAGACACCATATGTTGGACATGGCAGATGGACATGGCCACTTGGACTTCTGACAAATGATGAGTTAATGCGTCAAATCGTAACTTCAGGGATAGAACTACAAAACACCCTTGAGCATGCACCACTGCCCCACCAGACCTCTGCTCAACAACAATGGGAGAAATTCAAAACCACAATTACTGACCATGCAAAATGGACAGTGAAAATCCAACTCTCAAAGATTGGAAACTGCATCTCAACCCTCAAACGTGAGATTGCCACTGCAGAACAACACCCCAATCTCGACACCCTAGGCCAAGCTTGCACTAACATTGCTAGCCTGGAAAGCAAGTTGAAACAACTCCAAAAGAAGTGATACAAGAACTCTTATGCCAGAGCCCAAGCACAATGGCATGACAAAGGAGAAAAAATAAGCTGCTACTGGACAGTGACGAACACCCCAAAACGCCCCCATGACATCGTCTACTTGCTCTGAGACCCCCTATACTGAAGCCCTTATCAAGAAATCATCTGACATGGCAGACATCGCCCAACAATACCACAACACCCTGCAGCAAACAAACCTTCCAAATGTTGACAACCCAGACTGCAGGACTGTGCACGACTACGTCCTACAATCAATCCCACAGTCACAAAAATTCAACGGCCCCCAATCTCCTTTAAACCACCTAATCTCCAAAGAACAGGTAACCAAATCACTCTTAGATTCCAAGAACGGCCCTGCTACTGGACCAGATGGCATACTGTATGAACTCTGGAAACACCTACATAGACTACATACACAAAATACCAAAACCAATAGCCCATCATTCAATATTGTTAAATGCCTAACTGCTGTATACAATGAGATACAACTGAATGGAGCTGACCCAGCATCCCACTTCTCAAATGGCTGGATGTGCCCAATATACAAAAAGAAGGACTGCACCCAAATTGAAAACTATAGACCTATTACCCTCCTAAATACAGACTACAAGATAATGACAAAAACCCTTGCCACACAATTAGCATGCCAAGCATGCAATCTCCTCCACCCCAACCAAACTGGCTTCATCCCAACCTGCTCAATCTTTGACCCCATCTGCCTTGCAGAAACAATGTGTGCCTACACTGACTATATGGAAGAAAATGGTGCCATAATTGCACTCGACCAAGAAAAAGCATATGACAAAATCGACCACAAGTACCTACTAGAAACACTAAGGACCTTTTCCCTACCTGACCTCTTTGTGAAAATAGTAGAATCACTATACCAACATGCCTATATGTTAAGTTGGTAATTCGGGGTTACCGATCAACTCCGATGAAACTCCAAAGCACTGGAGTTTCGTAGTGAACCTTTGGCGAAGACGATTCAGTTGGAATGTCATGCCCTTACTGGGAGTTCTTTAATAGGTTCGGGGTTACGGAGTTCGGGGATCGGACTTCGGGGATGTAGAGTCAAGGGGAGGGACTTCACGTTGCAAGCAACGAAGTCAAGTAGCGAGGTCAGAGGAGAGTCAGAGACTCAAGCAGAGTTGTTGAGTGAACTAAATTGATATTCAAACTGAAGTCCGAAGGTACAGAGTACGGAGGTCTAAATACTTGGGGAACTGAATAGAATACGTTCGGGGTTATGACAAAGGATCTTAGTAAGTACACGAAGTCAAGAATGTACGGTAATCGAAAAGCTGGAGCTGTGCTCGGGGTTGCACTTTGTCGGGGCGGTGTGACGATAGGTGGGACACAGGTTAGTTACGAGAACAAAATGTATACTAGTACGAAAGCAGAGGAGCGGAGTAAAGAAGAGTTTATACTTGAAGGTAAACTCCGAGTGGAGTAGCGAAAGTCCGAAGTGACTGAGATGGGGTTTGGTGCGGGGAAATGGAGTTTGAGGCTTTGGGGTTCGGGGTTGGACTTAGAGGTTTTCTGGGATATGACACTATACTACCATGGCAATCAATGGTGTCATGAGCAGACCATACCATGTTATCAGAGGTGTCCATCAAGGCAATCCCCTCTCATGCCTGCTATTCAACCTTGCCATTGAACCCTTAGCAGCCACAATCAGAAGTTCACCAGAACTCAATGGATTCACTATCCCTGGGACAATGTCAAAAGTAACAGTAAATCTATATGCAGATGATACAACCATCTACCTATCTGAATCAGATAAGTATGAATCCCTGCAGTCTATCCTCCAACAGTGGTGTCATACCTCTGGAGCAAAATTCAACATTGAGAAAACTGAAATCATACCAATTGGACCTCAAGAACACCATGAACACATGATAACCACATGCAAACTGCATCCTGATGACCAACACATACCAGACCAAATCAGAATCACACAAGACAGCCATGCCACCCATTGCCTAGGAGCCTGGATTGGGAACAACATAGTGTTACGCTTACTGCGAGCCAATGCCCTAGCGAGGTTAGTCACAACCATTCGAGAGAGGAAGATGAAGTGAGCAGTAATACAACCTAATGTACTGTGAGCCAACCGGCCCTGCTGAGTACCATCCTATATGTAGAGGAGGTCAAGCATGGATGTGCGAGACCAAAATGGGGTCTTGAGGGTACAAGCACAAGCTAATGCCTTGAAGAGCCGGAAGACGAAAGTCATGAAATGAAGGCGATGCCGAGAGTGGACAAGACTCAAGAGAGATCCCTTCACCAGTACACCAGTGAGCAAGAATAGGATTGCAAGTATGAGGGCACCGAAGTGCAGTATGAATACAGGCAGGTATTCTGGCATAGAACTAGCTTAGAGATACTAGCGAACAAAGGTAACTCTATATATACTGTAGACTGATGGTGCATGGACCATCAGGGTCAAGGGTGATCCATGAAGGATCAAATAGGCTTCCCACAACAGAAAGAGACAAAGAGGATCAAAGGAGTCCCGTTGTCGTGAAGGTCAGAATAGGATCAATGGGATCAAAGGATGAAAAGGTGAACATGCCCTATATGGCTATAGAGTCCATTGGGCATACATGTGATGGGAGATCAAGAACAGGATCCCATCAGGAACTAGGAATAGGATCAAATGGAGATCCGCTGTCTCAGGACAATGAGGATTAGCATAAGGATCAGCAGATGATTAGGGACACATCTAGTGCCATATGCGGA
>JBBPLG010000980.1:0-11219 GCA_038089695.1 Xanthoconium separans | reverse complement strand
CCTTAGGGTTGAGTACGACATTGACGATTTCACTCAGCTTAAATCGTCGACTATCAAACAGAACACTGCTTCTTCATTGTTCCGCTCTCTACAACTGCGTTAACTCCAGTTGTCACAGTAAGTGTAACAAAAGAACTAGATTGCTGATCAGGCCCTGTTCCTTAACAGAAGGCCCTGCCCATCATATCATGGTTTCATGCCCCCTCGTCCTCCCCAGAACCATCCTCCAGCCTGGACCCCTCTGATCCTTTACCACCTTTGTCCGGATTACCTGAACTTTGGAGATTAACATCCAATCACCCAGATTATCTCCCCCTCCCAAGAAGACTCAGCTCCCTCGACGAAAAAGGAACTTATAAACGAGCCCAGAAGAGAGTTAAAGAGCGAAATATCGCGGAAGGAAGATTACCTTACGCCCTTCCACCTCATCCCATTCCGTCTTTCACTTCTCGCACTCCAGGCCCATCTCGCAGACCAGAGCCAACACCAATACCCATCCCGGAACCTACTGTTGAGGAAGAAGAAGACAGATTTGGCCCCATCGATTGGGACGCACCAGCTTCCCCGGTACGACCTGAACGAATCCCTCTTCCTCCCGACCCAGAATCAGACTCTGAGGACAAGATGCCCAAATTAAAAGCTGGACTACCTGATGAATTCTCTGGAAATGGCATTGACACCAATTGGTGGCTTCATGCCATGGATGCGTACTTCACCATCAACCTGAAGTACAACGATGAAGCAAAAATCGTCACTGCCCTGAACAGGATGAGTAAGGGCAAAGGAAGAACATTCTCCAAAGGATACTATGAGCGTTTAGCTAAGAAACTAATCCTGGAAGAAGACCAAACCTGGGAAAAGTTCAAAACCAATTTTCGGGGCATGATGTCCATTCACGATGAGACATCTTCAGCAAGGAGAAAACTCTATGCCATCCACCAAGGACAAAACACCAAGAAAGCTTTCAACAAATTTGCTTCCGAGTTTAAACTCTTAGCAGCCCAATCCGGAATCAATTGACCAATCTGCTCTTTGCGAGACCTTCAGTCGAGGAGTACACAATGACCTTATGCAAAAGGTACTAGGCTCAAACGAAGAGCCTCTCACTGTCGATGCATGGATCAAAGCGGCCAGGAAATTTGCCCACCAAACTGAGCGCATCAGGGACATCCGAGGAAGAAGACCCGGATTCGGAGGATACGGAGCCACCTCCACCCATACTCGCGACCCCAACGCTATGGACGTTGACTACATTCGACTCTCCCCTGTAGAGAGGGCCAAGCTCATGAGAGAAGGCAAATGCTTCATATGTAAAAAACCAGGGTGTTCCACCAGGAACCACAAAGACAACCGAAAAGGATCCGGAAACTGGAGATCTGGACCTCGTTCTGACAAACCGTTGCCACGACCACCCGTACAAAACTGGGTTGTCGAGGACAGACCCGCTGAGAAGGAGGAAAAGAATGAGGCGATCAGGATGATAGAACAGCTGGTTGCAAAAGGACATGGAGTAAAGGAAATGACTGAATCCCTCCGAGAAATCTATCTCAAAGATCCGCCAACCTACCAAACTAAAGACACTCCCATGGAAGGGATCAATCAAACCTGGACCACACCCAAAAGGAGTGCTAAGCTCTCAGAAGAAAGGGTAAAGCAGAGACTCAAGGATTTTTAGACAGGCGCCGAGGACCGACTACTCGAACGCCTAGAATGAACCCCATTGTAACTACTATAGAGGAAAAGTCAATTTTAATACCTCTACAAGTGTCTGCAATGGGGGGAGTTCATGTCAGACAAACCACCACCTTGATTGATTGCGGAGCAACATCCTGCTTCATGGATGAAGCTTATGTATGACGAAATCGATTCCCTTTCTTCTGACTCGCCAAACCACGAGAAGCATACAATGCGGACGGAACCATTAACAGATCTGGAACCATCCACTATCGCACTCGAGTCACTATCTATATCCAAGGAGTCCCTCGAAACCAAGATTTCTTCATTGTCCGATGTGGAAAACAAAATATGATCTTGGGGATGACCTGGCTCACCAAAGTCAACCCCCTCATTGATTGGTCGTCTGGGACAGTAGAGATAAACAGAGATCCACATCTTCCCTCTCAATGACAACCCATACACCAACGATATTTCCTAAGAGCCATGGGGCTTGACATGGACGATCGTATCGAACGATGAATCTACAAAAGAAAGGGACTGGGAGAATACCTTCCCAAAAAGGAGTGGATACGACGAACCACTCTCTCAACTCAACTTGCTCAGGAAACAGGCACTAAGAAAACCGAACTCCCTAGAGAATACGAACGTTACAAGAAGGTCTTTGAAGAGCCCTCTAATGAACTACCTCCCAAGAGAGCCTTCAACCATAAAATTGAACTCACCAAGGAGTTCACACCCAAAAGGGGAAAAGCCTACCAATTGAATCCTGCAGAACAAGAGGCATGTAAAAAGTTCATTGAGGAACACCTCGCCTCTGGAAAAATTGAGCTGTCCAAATCCCCACAAGCGTCTCCCTTCTTTTTTGTCCAGAAGAAGGATGGAAAACTCCGCCCCTGCCAGGATTACCGATATCTGAACTCCCAAACAGTAAAGAATGCCTACCCCCTACCTCTCATAGGCGACCTTATCGATAAACTAAATGAATCGGAACTGTTTAGCAAGATGGACATACGATGGGGATATAACAACATTCGGATCAATCCTGCAGATAAATGGAAAGCTGCCTTCATTACTCCTTATGGACTCTACCAACCTACGGTGATGTTCTTCGGGATGTGCAACTCTCTGGCAACTTTCCAGGCCTATATGAATGACACCTTTGCTGATATGATCGCCGAGGGGTGGCTAGTTATCTACATGGACGACCTCCTCATCCACTGCAAGAACAACCCAAAACTACATGAGGAACGGACTAAGAGAGTATTAGCCTGAATGGAAGAACAGAAACTCTTCCTTAAACTGGAAAAATGCACTTTCGCCGCAAAGGAAGTCGAATACCTTGGCATGGTAGTCGGAAACAGAAAAGTCCAAATGGACAAAACCAAGGTAGATGCTATCCGAGACTGGAAAGCCCCCCAATCCATAACCGCAGTTCGATCCTTTCTCGGGTTCTGTAACTTCTATCGAAAATTCATTCCAGGGTTTTCCGACATCGCCTGACCACTCAACGACCTCACCCGGAAAACCACCAAATGGGAATGGACAACTGTCCATCAGAAAGCCTTTGAAAAACTCCAGGACACCTTCTTACGACAGCCTGTTCTCACTATGCCAGACACTACAAAACCCTTCACCCTCATGACCGATGCCTCCCTCATAGCCACTGGAGCCGTCTTAATGCAGAAAGACAACAATGGAGATCTCCACCCGTGCTCCTATCTATCCAAAACCCTCTCTGAGGCAGAAAGGAACTACGACATCTACGACAGGGAACTACTGGCTGTCATCCACGCCCTGGAAGAATGGAAACATTACCTAACAGGCACTGAACATGTGGTCACCGTTCTAATGGACCACAAAAACCTTACCTATTTTTGACAACCACAAAACTTATCCCGTCACCATGCCAGATGGCAACTCTTCCTGCAAGAATATAACTTGGCTTTCAAACACTGCCCTGGATCCCAAATGGGCCCTGCTGATGCACTCTCACGACCCGAAGGAGTAAACATGCAGTCGGACAACATAGAGAAAGTGCTCCTTCCAGAGCAACTATTCATTCGCACCATTGATGCCGAACTACGATCAAAACTCCTCGTGTCCACCCCGTCGGATCCACTAGTCCTTGAACAGCTAAAACTTCTCAGCACGGACCATGATAAGGTCCTGCCCACACGATTCAACAACCCTATGGACTGGGCTTACACCGACGGAGTCCTTTACTACAAGGGACGTGCATATGTACCAGACATCCTTCTTCGCCGCCGACTGGTGGAAGAATGCCACTCCCCCCCATTCAGCGGACACAACAGATACTTCCACACCATTGCCTCCTTAGAGAAAGACTATTGGTGGCCAGGAATGACAACATTCGTCCGAAAATATATCTCTGGCTGTGCCACCTGTCAGGCAAACAAAGTACAAACCCACCCTACTGTCCCCGCTCTCTCCCCTATTGCCTCCACTGCCACCCGACCGTTCCAACAAGTGTCTGTTGATCTCGTCACCGGACTTCCAAACAGCAGTGGCTTTGACTCTGTTATGGTCATGGTCGACCATGGGCTTAGTAAGGGGGTGATTTTCGAACCTTGCTCCAAAAACATCGATGCTGCAGGAGTAGCCAAAATCTTCTTCAACTCTGTCTTCAGACGCTTTGGACTGCATGACAAAGTGATCTCAGATCGAGGCCCTCAATTCACCTCCACCTTCGCCATCGAACTTGCCAGACTCCTCCAATACGATATTGCTCTCTCCACCGCGTACCACCCTCAGACGGACGGAGAAACAGAACGAGTAAATCAAGAATTAGAAACATATCTACGGATCTTTTGTGACGGAATACCACAAAAATGGGCAGACCTCCTCACTACTGCCGAATACCATCACAATTCCGCACGCCACTCCGTCACCAAACAAACCCCGTTCTTCCTAATGATGGGATACGAACCGCGCTCCCACTGTTACGCTTACTGCGAGCCGATGCCCTAGTGAAGTGAGTCGCAACCGTTTGTGTGAAGAGAGATGAAGTGAGCAGTAATACAACCTTGTACTGCGAGCCAACCGGCCCTGCGTAGTACCGTCCCTTGAGATAAAGGAGGTCAAGCACAGACGTGTGAGACCGACGAGAGGTCTTTGTGGGTACAAGCACAAGTTAATGCCTTGAAGAGCCTGAAGACAGAGGTCATGAAATAGAGGCGAAGTCGTAGAGTGGACAAGACTCTAGAGGGTTCCCTCTACCAGTACACCAGTAGACAAGGATAGGATTGCGAGTAAGGGGCACCGAAGTGCAGTAGAGATACAGGCAGGTATCCAGGGGTAGAACTAGCTTAGAGCTACCAGGGAACAAAGGTAACTCTATATATACATAGTCTGATGGTGCACGGACCATCAGGGTCAAGGGTGATCCACCATAGGATCAAATAGGCTTCCCATAAGGGGAAGGGACAAAAGGATCAAAAGGAGTCCCGTTGTCAAGAAGAGCAGAAAGGGGATCAACGGGATCAAACAGGATCAAGAGATGAAACGTGCCCAATATGGCTATAGGGTCCATAGGGCTGTACACATGATGGAAGGTCAAGAACGGGGTTCCATCGGAAGAAGGAAATAGGATCAAAGGGGATCCGCTGTCTCGGGGCGATGAGGATCAGCGCGAGAATCCACAGATGATCGGAGACGCATCTAATGCCATAAGCGGACGGAGTTCCGCATGGCTATACATGGGCTATGGGTGAGCCCAGGTTGTGACAAGTCATGCTCCTTCAACCAGCGAGGAGCGGAATAACGACTGGAAGGCGGAAGGTTCCGGGATTGGGTAGGAACGGGTATCTGTCTTCAGGGTAGGTTTTGCTAGACGATCTATGACCGAGATGTCTAGAGGAACGCTGATTGGCCATAAACGAGAGTATGGCGACTCCTGAGGTGTCCTAAGACGAGGACGATGGTGGTGGTACTCCCAGAGTACTGATACGCGCGGTAAGGCTTCTGCCAGAGCCTAAAGGTAAACGTGGTCCTTGTCCGTCAAGGAAAGGCGAAGAAAAAGAATGAAGTGGTCCGGTCCGGTGGTACTGCCGGTGAACCGTGGATTTCCATAACACCCACCCCCCTCTCGGGAAAACCTTCCTCCCAGCTCTAGAACAACAGATGACCTCCCTAGAAAAAGCCCAAGAAGAAGCCATCGCTGCACATGACAAAGCCAGACAGTTCATGGCAGATCGGATTACGTCCAAGTTTTCCCCCTGGAAGACAGGACAAAAAGTCTGGCTAGACTCTCAAAATCTCAAACTAAGATATCCTACCCGAAAACTTGCTCCTCGAAGGGAAGGACCTTTTGAGATCACCCAAGTACTCTCCCCAATCTCCTATCGCCTCAAACTTCCCCCAACGTGGAAAATCCACGACGTATTCCATGCCTCCCTCCTATCCCCGTACAAAGAAACGGAGGAACACGGAAAAAACTTCTTCCCGAAACCTCTGGACATAATAGAAGGAGAAGAAGAATGGGAAGTTGAGAACATCTTGGCACACCGAGGGTCGCCCGCCCGACGATCGTATCTGGTCAAATGGAAGGGCTATTCCACAGCAGAGAACACTTGGGAATCAACATGGAACCTGCGGCATTCCGCAGAACTAATTCAGGAATACTGGGACCGACTAGGAGATAAGAGGTAGCCAATTGGGATTAATACTGGGGACAGCTATAAGGCGCACCATCTGGTGGCAGGCTTCCCCTCATTCCCATCTCTCCCTCGAAACATGTACGCTACCATCAATGACCTCCCCGTCGACACCCCCCTTCGTCTTCACCGATTCCCCCCTGAACATCGCCGCATGGCCCTCAGTGCCCTCCTCTCCAACCCAGTCGTCCACAGATATCTTAAACGAGACGACGCCTTTGTGCATGGTGGCGCCATTGATACCCTCATCGCTGTCGCCCAATCCCTCCACACCGTCAAACGAGTACATGAGATCTCTATGGGAGATGTACTTGAGCCCAACCCCGGACATGTCCTTATGGACACCACCATCTCCGAGGCCCAGACATTCGTCTACAACACTCTCCAGCACTTTGGAGTCATTGCGGCCCTCAACAAACTCCCTTTCATCGTCGTTGCCCCCATTATCCGCTCCATCTTTAAGTCTCTCCCCCATCAAAATCAGCAGTTCTACCTCGACCAGTCAATCACCCCTTGGGACAATCCCCTCAGTACCTGGGACAGTGACACTACCGTCAAGGAAGACCTCGCCACAACCCCCTCCACCACCACCTCTGGAGATTCCTCTCCTCTATCCTCGTCCGATAAAGAAAACGCTACCCCCATTCCTGTGCCAGCCCCTAGTAAGTCCGACGAAGGAAGCATCGACCCTAGGCGACCTCATCCGGGAGTTTGCTCCGGAACTGATGGAAAGAACCCCTTTGCTGATGGGGAACTCCTGGATCGAATCCTGGCCACTCTCCCCCTCGCCCACCGTCCCTCTCCCTCTCCTACTCGACCCCCCAAAAATAACACCAAAGAGTACATCATTATTGGAGGACTCCATTCTTCGGATGTCAAGGGCCAACGAGGAAACAAAGGTAAAAAGGTGGCTTCGGTATCGCCCTCACCCGCCGGGTCCTCGACCAACCCCATCAACGTCGACTGTACCCCTACCCCCCGCACCTCCACATCTCCCTATGTCCATCGCACCAGATGCTTTGTTTGTAGGAGCAAGGACCATATACGACCAGACTGCACCAGGTATACCTGCCCCATCTGTCGCAAAACAGCGCCAGGACATGCGCAGAAAGATTGCCCCTTCACTACTTGCCTACGCTGCGGTCACCAAGGACATACACCGGAGTTCTGTTGGGAAAGGCCGTCGATCGAAGATTCGTATGACCTTACCGATTACGAAGTCAACTGTGGAGACGATTGAGGAAAGAACTGAGGAGTAGTCTCGAGAATGGAACCTCGAGTCATAGAGGGGAGCTAATGTTACGAACTTGTTACCGCTGCGTTTATTTCTTCCTTTGTCATCTTTCGGACTCATTTCTCTCCTCACGATGGGACAGACCCATCCGATGTTTTCCGACTATTCCCTACGATGTTGTACTGTCACTCGGCGACTTCTCCCGAGTATGACTTCCGTTCCATCCCGCTCGCTGTCGTTCCGCTCTTCGTGACTGCGGGATTCCGTTTCCTTTCCGATTCCTTTTCGTCCGTATCGTTCCGACTTGCGGAACATTTACTTTTCCTATGGGACCCGATGGTCCGTGCCAGATCTTACATCGTATAAATACTCGAGCTTAGTATAGTAGAAACCCAATCTAGTTCTACGCAATCTACACTGCGATTACTGGAGTTCCACCAGCTCGAAGTCCCTTACTTCTCGCTTGTGTCCCTTTTCCATTCCCCTTGCGAAGAACTAGGACTTCGCGTCGTTACAAGAGGACCCTCACTTAGGGTTGAGTACGACATTGTCGACTTCGCTCTGCTTAAGTCGACGACTATCAAACAGAACACTGCTTTCTCTTTGTCTCGCTCTCTACGACTGAGTTAACTCCAGTCATCACGGTAAGCGTAACAGGGTTCTGCATGGCTATACAGTGGCTGAGGATCAGTCTGGGTCATGAAGAGTCATGCTCCTGCAACCGGTGAGGAGTGGGGTAATGAGGGGAAGGTGGAGGGTTCTGGGATTGGCTAGGAACAGGTGTCTGTCTTCAGGATGAGTCTTGCTAGACCATCTATGACCAAGATGTCTAGGAGAACAAGGGTTTGGCCATAGGTGAGAGTATGGTGACTCCTGGTATGTCCTATGATGAGGACGACAATGATAGTACTTCCAGAGTACTGGTATGTGCGGTAAGGCTTCTGCCAGAGCCTAAGGGTAACGTGGTCCCTGTCCATTGAGGAAAGGCAAAGAAAAAGAATGAATTGGTCCGGTCTGGTGGTACTGCCGGTGAACCATGGATTTCCATAACATTAGCTCCCTTTCAAGCATTGAGCTCCCTGGCTCAACAATCAATATCTTCACTAGCTTTGATCTAGTTTTTAGTGAGTTGATCTCTGGAGGGGAGAGGGGTGAAGTGGGCTATGAGGGTGTGAGGAGGAAGGTCCAGGTTTTTCTTTGACAATCTGTGGGGTTACTCTAGGATTGGGTCTAAGACCTGGAGGTGCAATGTGGCAGTTGGACACGGGGGATGAGAGGCTGATTGGTTGTACAACCAGTGGCAAGGTGAGGCAGACAAGGAGAGGTACGATCCCATCTCTCTTGACATGTTGCAATAGATCCGATTTATACTCCCTAAGAGTGGAGTTGGAGATTGCGAATTCTGGTCCTCCGGATTGCTGGAGGGACTGTTGGTGGAATGTCATTGACGCTCCAAGCAGGCGTAAAGTGGTGTACGTGGGGAAGGGTACGCTGCCTTCCTGTTTGCCTTCCAAGCGAAGGGAACTGGTGACTTCTGGGTCGGTGAGGAGGAGAGCAACAATGAGATGTCACATGTTACAGTTTTTCTTACAGCGCGTTTATTTCTTTCTTTGTTGGACTTATCCACTCCTCATGATGGGGCTGTTCCCATCTGATGTCTTCCTATTCTTCCCATACGATGATGTATTGTCACTCGGTGGCTCTCCCCAAGTATGACACCCAACCTGCCCTGCTCGCTGACATTCTGCTCTTCTGGACAGTGGAGCCCTGTTACCTTTCCAATTTCACTTCGTCCTTTGTGTTCCAACCAGCGAAACACCTTACTTTCCTATGGGACCCAATGGTCCATGCTAGAACTCTTTGTCATATACATAAATACTCAAGCCTTGTAACTTGTAAAGACAATCTAGTTCTACGCAATAACCACCATGTTAACTGGAGTTCCACCTGCTCGAAGTTGTTCTCTTCTTGCTCGTGTCTCTCTCTCTTTTACCAGTGAAGAACTAGGACTTTGTGTTGTCACAAGAGGACCCTTCTCTTTGGGTTGAGTGTGACATTGATGACTTTGCTCAGCTTAAGTCGACTATCAAACAGGTGACTTACTATCGTTCCACTTCACCCTCTACAACTGTGTTTACTTCAGTTGTCACGGTAAGCGTAACAAAAGAACTAGATTACTGAACAGGCCCTGTTCCTTAACAGATGGCCTTGCCCATCATACCATGGTTCTGTGCCCCCTTGTCTTCCCCTGAACCCTCTCCCAATGTGGATCCCTCCGATCCTCTACCACCATCATCCAGACTACCTGAACTCTGGAAATTACCAGCCGATCACCCAGACTATCTCCCCCTTCCAAGAAGACTCAGTTCTCTTGATGAGAAAGGAACTTACAAACGAGCTCAGAAAAGAGTCAAAGAGCGAAATCTTGCAGAAGGAAGGTTACCCTACGCCCTTCCACCATGCCCCCTCCCATCTTTTGCTCCTCAAACACCAGCTCCAATCCTTGAACCAGAGCCTACTCCAGAACTCATCCCTGAGGAACAGAAACACCGATTTTCTCCTATACATTGGTCCACCCCAGCCTCTCCAGTACAACCTGAACGGATACCCCTTCCCCCTTTCCCCGACTCCAATTCCGAAGACAAGATGCCTGAACTAAAGGCTGGACTACCTGATGAGTTCTCCAGCAACGGTATTGACGCCAACTGGTGACTTCATGCCATGGATGAGTACTTCACCATCAATCCAAAGTACAATGATGAAGCAAAGATCGTCACTGCCCTGAATAGGATGAGTAAGGGCAAAGGAAGAATGTTCTCTGAAGGATACTATGAACAAATGGCTAAGAAACTAATCCCAGAAGCAGATCAAACCTGGGAAAAGTTCAAAGACAACTTCTAGAGCATGATGTCTATCCATGATGAAGCATCTTCGGCTAGGAGGAAACTCTATGCTATCTGCCAAGGACCAAACACTGAGGAAGCATACAACAAATTCACCTCCGAGTTCAAACTCTTGGCAGCTCAGTCTGGAATCATTGATCAATCTGCTCTTTGCAAAACCTTCAGTCGAGGCATCCACAACAACCTCATGGAGAAAGTATTGGGTTCCAATGAAGAACCTCTCACTGTCGATGCTTGGATCAAAGCAGCCGGGAAATTCGCCTGCCAAAATGAATGCATTAGGGATATTGAAGGGAGGAGACCCAGATTTGGAGGATATGGAGGCACCTCCACCCATACTTGAGACCCCAACACCATGGACATTGATTATATTCGACTCTGCCCTGTGAAAAGAGCGAAATTCATGAGAGAAGGCAAATGCTTCATATGCAAGAAACCCAGATGTTCCACTAGAAACCACAGGGACAACCAGAAGGGATCCGGAAACTGAAGACCTGGACCTTGCCAGGACAAGAGTCGCCCTCCCGTGCAGAACTGGGTTGTTGAGGACAAACCCACGGAAAAGCAGGAAAAGAATGAGGCAATCAGAATGATAGAACAACTGGTTGCCAAGGGACACAGAGTTAAAGAGATAGCCAAATCCCTCCAAGAAATCTACTTGGAAGATCCTCCGGACTATCAAACCAAAGAAACCCCAATAGAAGGGATTAACCAAACTTGGACTGCACCAAA
>JBBPLG010000979.1:0-11252 GCA_038089695.1 Xanthoconium separans | reverse complement strand
AACGGCCACCGGTGGCGCGACCGGCGAGGGAGGCGAGGGATCTGCTCAAGGGAATGGCGGCGGATGGAGAGGAGAGTTTGGCTGGGATATTTTGAGAGGCGCGTCGCGTATCGTCGTTGCTAATTCGGAGGACTTGTATGAACAGGACCTGTGAACTTGGATCATTACTACTGAGAACGGTGAGGGTGGCCATCATTGAGTCCACCAGGACGTTCCAACGACGTCGAGTGCTTAGTGCTTGCAAGAGGTTACCGAGTCACCAACGGCGTGTTCACAACTTCACATTCACCATATCATACAGTCAGAAAGCAACATGCATATCGAGATAAAATCCAGTCTTAATTACTCTCCCGTTCCAAATGCAACCGGTGTACCACGATGGCGTTTTGAGCTGGGCTCTCCAAGTGTTGGGCCAACCGCACGCTTCGAACCATCCGACGGCGCGAACGCTTGTTTCTAGACATTATGTCCACTGACACAGGGTAGCCTTGTTTTGTTCCAGACGTTCTGTCTCTTCAGGATAAGCGAACGGTAAGACTTTATCAGTCTTGTCGTCGGTTGGTCATGCAAGAGCGTGTAGGAATGACAGATCGTTAGGGTTTCAAAGGAGATTTGCCGACATGAACCTTGGTGAGATGAGGTCAAGATGGAATGGAGCAGATGCGGCTTACCGTGGGATCAGGGCCGTCTGATCCCCTTTGCGTGGACCGTCGCTCAGCAGTCCCTTGCCCTTCTCTGTGAGAATGCACTTGTACCGCGGTGTAATAGCTCTCTGTCGAATCAACTGTATGCCAGTGAGCTTCGTATTTATGTCCATGTATCATTCTGGGAACTTGTTGCAGGAAACTCACCCTTGAAGTGCATCGAAAACGGTTTTAACGACGACGGGGAAGCATTCATATCGTCCGCGAGGCAGTGTCGTGCGTGAAGGTTGTGGGAGAAGAGGTAAAACGTGACGAGTCTGGCCCGTACACATTTTTCTGCGGTCGTTGCCCGATTATTTATCCACTGCCAGTGCCACGACTGTGGACCTGACACCCACCGTGTGGAGTGGACATGTCAACTCCCATTGTTTCGCCATCATTGCTGGCAGCTTCCGAGTCAAGTTCAACGCGGAATTTGAATGTCCGCTACGGACTCGCGCACTAAGCACCACAAGCTGGCGGTCCACACTCCAACTACCACAAAGCCTACATCAAAGGTGAGTAGAACAATGGCGATTTTAGCGACGTTCAGACTGACAGGTCGACTTCGCAGTGCGTCGACAACCACGAGGATGGCTCTCGGACTTATTCGTTCGTCTCATCTATCTCCATCATTGGTATCATCTTTTACAGTAACGATTCTTTTCCTCTTCCAGGCCCACTCTTACCCTCCCACCCGGCATTAAACGCCAGCAGACCCAAAATCACACCCGCTTCAAAGCTGTTCGTCTGATCTCTCACTACTCGTATCATCTCTGACGCGTTTCAACATTCTACTAGTACCCCTCGCATCACATGTCTGCTGCAAGAAAAACCTCCAAAGTTCAAACCAATCCTGGAAAGGAAATGGATGGTCGCTGGTTGGGCGCTATGCCCGTCGATCTCTCTCTCGATAGGCACCCCCCCGCTGCCACCGAGCACCCACTACCAGCCCTGCTGGACAATCCATTCGAGAATGTCCCCGAAGACGCGGTGGAAAGTACACACCTCGACCACCTCGTGAGTGTAGGATTGTCTCGCGTACATCCGTATGCTGACACGTTCGTCTGACGTGCAGATCACAACCATCAAAGCATGGATACCTCATCTCGATGCTGTCAATACAAGCTCCAAGGGCGAGCCTGTGAACAACGTCAACACCGATACCGATGTTTCGCTCTACAATTGTGTCGAGGGTGTGGCACCGCTAGACAAGACGGGTTTCTCGCGATTGGAACTCTGGATGGCGTTCAACGCGACCAAGGCTGAGGCAGGCTTTCAAGATCCTTCAAACGACACTGAAGGCGAACGTCTTTTGGCTGTTGAGAAAGGGTCGTTCACGCCAGACACTGAACAGGCAACGGACGCGAGGACACGACTGGTACGCTGTGCGGAGGCCCACCATGGTCACCAAATCCGCCATTTCTCGTTTTCGGTTGTCATCCGAGGGGATGACGCGCGGTTCCTACGATGGGACCCCTCTTCTACGGTGGTGACTGCCTCGTTCAACTACCAGGAACTCGGAGCTGCTTGCCGAATTTCTCTGGCGGTTGGATCATCTCTCTCCAAAGCAGCGGGGTTACGACATATCCATCCAACCTGCAAACCTTACATCAGAGGTCGACGCACACGTAAGGGAGAAACTGGGAATTAGGAATGAGGTTCCACTATACCAGTACGAGGTGCCTAACCTGATCGGAAAGGGTCACGCGCTCAGCCCGAGATTGCTCAGCGACAAACGACCTCTCGTTAGCCGGTGTACTCGTACTTCCCCCATGCTTTGGATCCCAAGCGCAGATTTCACTAGGTCATGTGGGGAAGGAATCAAGGATCCGTGGTCCGAGGAAAGACTCGTTTACGTGAAGGACACATGGCGATTCCTCATGAACAAATGATCCCCGAACACAAGATATATGAGATGCTTCATAGTCATGGAACTCCCAACATCCCGCAACCTTGGCTGGTGGTGACTTGGAAGGGGGTAGGACACACGCGGACGAGTTGGTGGATGCCCCCTGGCTGTGTGTGCGACCGGAAGTCTCGTCATTTCAACACTGCCGACTCATACATGGCGTCGTCGGGCGTCCGCTTCGGAAATTTGACTGCACAAAGCGGCTCGTCATGGCAGTCCTTGACGCACTTCAAGGCAAGAGTTTCCCGTCAACAGCTTCAAGTGGTCAACTGACAATTAAGTTCAAAGCTCACTCGCATGCAGTGAATGTTGCGAAGATTTTGCACCGCGATATCAGCGTGGGGAACATCATTTTGACGGAAGATGGCAAGGGCTTGCTAATCGATTGGGAAATGGCGAAGGTGATGGATGAGAAGAAGGCCATTGGTGCAGTATGTCTTGCATGATTGGCTCTATGGCCTCAGCTAACAGTCTTACAGGGAACACAGCAATTTATGTCCGCAAATATTTTGCAGAACCCGGACAACGCGCACATGCTCACGGATGATCTCGAGTCGTTTCTGCACGTCCTCGGCTGGCTCACTTTACGTTACATTCCGCCTATCGATTCATATTGCGCTGAGGATCACGACGAGGACATGGACACATTTGAGGATAATGGATATCGAAAAGGCACATTGCTCCGTAATGAGCGGTATCCGTCGACGACCTTTGAGCCTAGGCACAAGTCCCTTTTGTTTGAGCTCCTGGTGGAACTGAGCTCGCCATTCATGTCTCGCTATAGCGGTTCCCCTGATCCTATCACCCTAGAGTATGCCGCTGTACACGAGAAGGAACCGTGGAAGATGCGACTGTACTATCGCTGTGATTGTCGTGTTAAACGATAGAGGAGGACACGAAGATCCTCGGGTCACACGCGTGGTTCATCGACACGATCAAAGAAGCCTTGGACACCCAGGAATGGCCTACCGACGACAAGGCTGAGTCAACCCTGCTCCAATTCCGTGGCGAGACGAAGCGTCAGGAGCCACAAAAGATGAGCCAGCGCCGGTATTCCGAAGATGTCAGCGAGACGTCCAACGCGGCAGCGAACGAGTTGAAGCGTGCGGCGAGCCCGATGTCTGGGCCAACGGCGAAACGTACTCGTGGGACGTCGGCTCTGTCTGGGATGGGAGATTGATTGGGTTGGATTATATCCGTTGTTCTGGTTGTGGAGTATGTATGTCGTGTTGAAGGGGTTGACAGGAATGTATGCGTTCTCTTTGGGGGGTCGTTGCACGATGAAGTCTGTCCGACACGTCGCGTTTGCTTTCGCGTGGTCGAAGTTCGGGAAAGAGTGTTTTTGTGACTCGAACGTCACAGATGAGAATTTGTTACGCGAAATATTTTGCCTTGTGGTCTAGGCACGAAAGGCCTAAACCTTGCAAGCAAGGTAACTATGCTCTCAACTCACCATACTCTCGTGAACACCTGACACGACACCGTAGTCATGACCACCAACTCAGGAAGCCCAACGCATGTGAGCGATCGCTCTCGCAGGGCCAGTCCAGCTCCATTGGGACGTTGTTGTTTTCTACAAAATGGCGACAAGACCCTGTAAGCGTCGCAGTATATATGGTCAAGAACATACCCTTGATGCATGGAACGAACCGAACGCGCGGCATCTACCTGTTTCCGAGAGGATGGCCTTTTTCTCCCCGCCGCGAGCGAGACCAGTTTTGCGACGGGAATACTGATCAAACATGCGTATCTCGTCGCGACGCTCCTCGGAATCATAGGATTCAATGCCAGAACGAAACACAACGTCGTCCACGTGAGAACGTGCAAGGAATGACTCAAGATCAGCTTCGAGTGTGTATTGTTTCCCAGGGTTCTGAAGGAGCTTTGCAGACATGATTTGCCATGTTTCCTGGCCAGAATTCGTCGGATCAGGTCACGACTGTGCAAAAGTGACACTAGATAGCTTACCGTGCGATCAGGTCGTCTACTTCCTTGTTCGTCCATCACCTTCGACATTTCCCAATCGATCAGAGTCCCCTGCCGTCCTTTGTAAGAATGATGGACGTCCAACGACCTCATATACGAGTCGATGGTGTTGAAACGACGAGATGATAGGCTTGCCACATAGCCAAGGGGCATCCACCAATCCGTCTGCTCGTGTCTCACCCCCGCTGACGTGTCACCTCCATTCACGAGTTTCGGGATGTCTGGGGTTCCATGACTGTGCAGGGTGTCATAAATCTCGTCTCCGGAGTCATCTTGTCCAAGACCGAGACGTATCGCCAGGTGTCCTTCAGGTAGATGAGTCGCTTCTCTGACCAGGGGTCTGTCTCCCCTTCTTCACATGGCCCGAAGGTACCCTTGTTTGGGATCCACACCATAGGAGAGCTATGGGTACACTGGCTAGCGAGCGAGCGAGTTTCGCTGGGTAACATCGGGCCGTAGGCATAACCCTTTCCGATCAGACCAGGCACCTCGTACTGGTACAGTGGATGTCAGGCTTGAGATTCAGGCCGTTCAGCGTATCTAGTTTCGTACCTGCGTTAACAGCCCCTTGAGTTGTGGTATCTGCAAGTACTAGCGTCTCAAGACCGTCTCACTGCTCTACAACAATGACATCACGTACCGACTTCAAGTTTCCTGCATATGAAACGGGGGATCCGTTACGATCGCTCCCGGGCATCAAATATTTCTCTAGGAAATAGTGTACATCTTTCCAGGCTGTGCGACAAGTACGGTTATGTTCCTTTGGTCCTCTCTGTAGACAAGGGCAGGTTGCATATACATTCTGTCCCACGTCCGGTTGCCCCCGCCGGGTTCGAGTTTATAGAAAGGGTCGTTGCCTTGATCACCGTGAAGAGCAGGCATAGCAACGAACATATCCAAGGGGGGTTTTGTTTATGATCGTGATTGGAAGAAGATCAGGCTTTTCTGACACTGACATTATCCTCTAGCTGTGGGTATCAGAACCTTCAAGGCTGGAATTCCTCAACGCGGCACAGTATCGTACCTAATCTGACTTTTGCGGGTTGAAAACTGTGAAAAAAATACGCAGTTCAAGCAATGTAGTAGAGAATAGAGAGAGGACACCAAGACCCACCAAGGACGAGGCCAAGGTTTTCTGAAGTCTTGAAGCCGGATCCAAGGTCCTTTTGTACCTTTCACGGGCCATGGTCACATGTATTTCCCGTGCACATTCTTGGTGGTGAATAATGGTTGCGTGTTTCAGACAAGGAGGCAACAGGACAGCTGGCAAGTGACCTCAAGTGACCTTGCTTGAGGCCTACTTTCAACTCAGTTGAACCCGGAAAAGTTTGATAGTTATGAGGTCAATACTGGCCACATGGCCAACCGCGAGTAGGCGAGGTGGTATCATGATTGCATGCACCACAAGGGATGCAAAATATGAAAGACAACGTGAAATTGGATGTTGATGAAGCTGGATCCGAAGAGGCTTCAGGGAGTTAGGATGGGTGGTGCATTGCACAAAGTCGAACTGACTTCCAAACATCCAATCTGAATCACGACAAAAATGAGCGAAATTACATGGACAGCACATCGTGCGATGGAACGGCAAGCACATGCCCACGAGTTACAACATACAACTGACAACGGTCCGCAAGTCTGCGCAACGCTGAGCACGTACCAACGGACAAATTGGTTGATACAGAGGTCACAACGGAGTAGTACGCATGGACCGTGCTCAGCTCACGTCACATAGACTTACTGCTATTCGATTGTTTGCATGGCAAAGGTAATTCCCATCAAACGTGGGCTAAGGCAATGTTACTGCATCAAGAACCTCTGAAATCATCGAGAACACGTCAGAATTGGACAGCGTAATGAGCTGCGCACGTGGAAATCGAAACGACTCGGAATGGACACGTCGGCTTGGTATCAGACAAGTCCACGTCAGCAGTATGAACCGATAGCCAATGACGTACCTGGGCCTGTAAGGGTACGCGCTCTATAGCTATGGTTCTGGGTCGCCGACGATATCTATGGTCGTCGTGATGTCGCCCTTTGGGTGGCGGAATGGACGAAAGTGGGTGGGGTGGCGCTTGGTGCACACTGTCTAGCAGTGTCGTTGACGTCTATGACATCGCCGCATGGGGTCGCAGAGCGGGCAGACATGGGCACAGGAACACAGTGGTATGTCGTTGTATGTACCCCCTTTGCTTAGGGACTGACGGCGAAACTCGCGATCATGTCATCGTTGTCCCTCCGGCTGGTGGTCGGATTAGAGGATCAATCTGACAGCGGTGGGCAAGTGGTGATGTGGGTCAGGGAGAGTGGACACAGCGTGGCAGAATCCGGCGTTGTAGACCCCACACCGTTCAACAATCAGCGACAACAAGCCCAACTTTCTTGCGGACGAAACAAATTTTGGTCCATTACAATCTCTCCCTGACATCAAGGCATCTCCATGAAGACTCCCGTTTCTGTCAATTGGTATGATTTTCCAGGCTCAACGAAACCTAAGCCCGACTTGTCGTTCCCCTCCATGATGTAAACAGCACCTTGAAGCTCGAATCTGTACCACGGCCTGCTGCTTCCGGGTTCGATTAAGAACGCGACCTCCCCATCCGAGTCACCATACTTAGTGACACTGACTTGGATCCGTGATTCAAAGTTGTTTGTGATCGTGATTGCAGAAGGGTTTTGGTTGGACATTTTCCTGTAGTTGTTGGAATGAGAACCAGGCTAGAACCCCATCTATGTGATACAATACTATACCTAGACTGACTTTGCGGGTCGAGAACTGCGTATAAAGACATGGTTGAGGCATTGCGGAGGCAAGAGCGACATCGCCGAGACTCACCAAAGATGTCGCGCGATGATTTCCCGGAGTCTTGGAGGTGGACCAAACCATGGCCAAGGTTGCTTTATACCTTTCGTAGGCCGTGATCACATGGACTGCGATTGCATGGTGAAATGTCGGTGCCACCCCGGTCGCATCACGTGGCCAATCCTTTGCCTCTCCTTTTCCTAGACTTGGCGTCGTTTTCTATAGTGACAGTCAGATGGGTTTGACCAGAGCGTCCATGGCAATTTTTAAATGCGATGGGGAACGAGGAATAGCTTTTCGAGGCGTTGCCATTCGCAGGGTCATGGCCTCACATGAACAACCTTGACCTCGCTTGCAACGCACTTGCATTTGCCCATGCACTGTGAGGTCGAGCTTACATAATGGATAGTACCACTGACAAGCCCGTATGGTGCGGGACACTATGTAGAATATCCCGCCAATATGCCTTGTCGCCACAACCCGTCCAGTTCCTTGGAATATCCGGCGAGGCACACTGCAGGGCGGAAGCTGAATATTACATAATCTCAGTGAGACACCCGCAGTCAGTCCACCCCCATTGTTCAATGTCGACTGCTGCCTTGGGGATACTTGCTTGAACCACAAGGAGTCGCCAGAGATTATGCAGGAGCTCGCGGATGCCATCGGAATCACCTGCGCAAATATCATCGCGTTCGACCCTGACGATCTCAGTGTCTGGGAGAAGCTGCGTCTGGCGTCGACATGCTACGCAACGGAGGAAGAAGACGTAGCATACTCGTTGATCTTCAAGAGTGACATTCTACCCCACTACGGAGAGAGATGCTGCATTGGGTCACTTATTTGAAGAGATCATGGCTCGTTCGCGCGAGGTCACTGTGCTTGACTGGACCGGGGAACCATCACCATCCAACAGTTGTCTTCCCGCCATCCTCGCAGTTTATAACCACCGTCTGGTTCTTCACTCGTCTAACCCCTGCCTGTTTCGTCGACCGTCGACTACGCCTCCCTTGCATCATCTTCACCGTTGTAACCCTTGGCACAGAAGCTTTCAGGAATCAACCAGAGAACAGTTACTGCGCCACGGTGACAGGTATTGCCAGGCGATGTAAATTCCGGACATCTGATAGGCTCTCGTTGAAAGAGCCACGCAAGTTCATCTTCACACATCCGTGGATCTGAAATCTGCGTGATCCGCTTGATGGTTTCATTTGGTCAAGTACTGCATATTGACAACCCCGATCCCAGTACTGATCCCGGTTTTACACCCACTCAGTCATCGCATGCCTTGCCCGATGGAACAATGGACAGCTATACGCGGGCGCTGCGCATGGTTATTCGTCTGCAACAGCCGTTCCATGCGTTATTGCTCCAGCAACAGCCCAACGGAGAGTTCAAGCGCGTTGCCTCTGATCATGAGATCATTGTTCAAACGTTAAGTCCAAGAATCGGTCGACTTTGTCAAGGATGTTCATGCTGGCGTCGTGGAGATGTTCCCGCGATCAAGGATCCCAAGCGCGTCCGGCACCTGTTCAAACACGTGCGACCAGAGGGACTCGTCTCGCACCGCGCCTTCACCCTCATTCTCGCTCTCACCCCCGTCTCGCGGCGCCAACGATGACGACAGCGCTATGTCGCTGCCACCACCACCACCGCACCTTCACCCTCGCCCTCGCCTTGCGGCGCCAACGACGACGACGGCAAGGTGGCACCACCCGCGCCACCAAAATGACGACGACGGGGACGCCATGTCACCACCACCGTGCCTTCACCCTCACTCTCGCCCTCACTCTCGTCTTGCGGCGCCAACGACGACAACGGCAAGGTGGCATTACCCGTGCATTGAAACGACGACGACGACGCCGACGCCGACCACCACCACCGCGCGCCCTTGCCCTCACCTCGTCAACGACGACGACAGCACGGTGGTACCACGAGCGCCACCGAGATGATGCCAACGGCGCCGTGTGCCATACCACCACCACCACCACCATCGGGATGACGACGCGCCTTGCCCTTGCCCTCCCATGGAAGACGATATGTGATGACTGCCATGGGCTTTCGGTAGAACGAGAGCGCATGACGGTCACCAGACATCGCTGTCCCCCCACTTCTTCCCTAATCCTTGTTGGCTGTGTCGGGGCTGATTGCAATGGCTCGCTTTCCCATCCTCTCCAGATCTTTGACCTGTTGTTTTCCCAGTTGATTTAATAGCGTTATGATGATCTGTATGCCATCAGGACGGAATAGCAGTGAAATCCAAAAGGTGAGGGCCTTCCCCATTGACGTTCTTGCAGTGCATACTATATCCCTGTTGCCTTGCAGAAGTGCCTTTGCAACTTCCACCTGCCATAGACATGGCTGTTTGTTGAATGTAAGTGTCCGTTCTCGTATGTCCTCGACATTAAGGGTCTGTAATGCCATGAAGATGAAGAAGGAAAGGATAACTATGTTTTTTTTTTTTGCTATTTCCAAACATGTCATATGCCTATATATTATATTAATTATTCAAATCTTGCCGACTAGCCGACGATGCCGAGCCGTCTGGACGCAAACCTTGTCGAGCAATTGTACCAGCCGCTGCTGGAGGGTTTGAGGGATTAAGTTGGGCCGGGTTTGAAACATTCACGTGATGTACTAAACATACTCAAACAAATGTGGGAAGGAGCCTGGCTCGTCGCACGTGCGCATGTACACGCCTACGGTGGGCGAGGAGGATCAGGTTACCTTTTCGACTTTTGCATTACGACTGGGCGCTGAGGGACTGACAAGGGTCAAGCTTTCATTTCGCTAGTACCTTACTACGTTGTGTACCCTGCATATTATGTAACCCTCCTGAACCATATTTTGCACTCGTTGACATCATAGATTCTCTAGTAGAGACGTTGTATGTACTAATAGTTAAGGCATGTGCTACAAACAGATCATGTTTATGATCAAACCGCCATCTTCGTCCACCCAGTCCAAAACCAGTATTGTAATATTGTTGAACAGCGTATGCGCTGGTATTGTCTCGCACTCGCTGGCATTGTTGTGTGTGTGTGGTGAGGGTGAGTGCACAAGTCTGCATGTTCACATGAAGATGGGGGGGCCATGGGGCAAGTCAGTGTGCGTGTGAGAGGATGGGCAAGAGACATGCAGCGAGTGTTGCTCACATAAGGGTTGATGGCAGTGTGACGATGCGATGGTGTGAACATATTGTTGCATGCCTGCTAACGTTGTTATGGGTGTGCGCAGTGAGGGTGAGTGCACAAGTATGCATGTGCATGCAGAAGTAGGAGCCATGGGGCGAGTCAGTGCATGTCTGAGTGGGTGGGTGATAGCACAAGGAAGTGAGTGCGTGCTTGTGTGATGGTGGGGACAAGGGCAGAGTGAATGAGCACCTTGCGTGAAAAAGTGAGAATCTGCAGGATGATGGCAACTGTTGTCGCAAATCATTGAAGAGTGGGCCATGCATACAGGGCTTGGCATGCTCAGTGTATGTGACAGAGTCACGGGGTGGGGGCAAAGGCAGGGCGAACGAGTGCCTCATGTGAAAAAGTGAGAGTGCTCATATGTTGGGGTGGTGGTGCAGCAGTGCGATGGTGTGAGCGTATCAGGGTTGGCACAACAGCGAGTGCATACTGTCTGTGCTTGTCTTTGTGCACAAATGCCTGGTGTTGGCCAAGTGGGTGTGTGGCCAATGACAAAGCCAGTGTGAATGAGGGTGAGGGTTGAGTGAGTGAGCACAGATAATGCTGTGGTGACCTGCACGAATATGAATCGTGTGGGTACATAAGGAAAGAATTTATTCTGACCTAAAAGGATGGTCAGAGTAATACTATACTATAGAGCTGGATAGCCCAGCATGAGGGCTAAATCCCCTCAATTT
>JBBPLG010000978.1:0-11264 GCA_038089695.1 Xanthoconium separans | reverse complement strand
CTTTTTCAGGATGCGGACTTACGATACTATGCCAAGTTCTGCTCGATCGTGCAGAGCTCAGGGACCGGCAAATCGAGGGTGTTAACCGAGGTAATCGACTCATCATAATTCAGTGTTCATCTCCAGTCGCTGAATTATTCTCAGTTGAGGGAGAAAGATGTCGTCGTACTTTACATCAACTTACGCCCGGAAAGGGAGAAAACCGGGTTCCCTCTCCGTGATCGGGTCCCAGCGAAAATTTTGACAGAATTCCCCTCTTCTGGGGAAGACTATCGAACTATCTGTTATGCGTTTTTCACCGCACTTTTTGATACGCTGCAGAAAAATCTCCAAATAACCTACGCCACCCGGCAAACCAAGGAGAACATCATGCGTTGGGCTCGCGAAGTGTGCGACGTGAGCTACCCTCCAAACTCCGATACCAGGGCCCATTTTTTTGGCGAAGTCCTTGATCGATACTTGAAGGTGAAAATGTCTTCATTCTTAACGGAGTACAGACCCGACGAAGTGCTGTAGGTTTATGCTGAATACACAGCTCTTTCCAAGAAACCCACTGTAAAGGATTCTTCCATGCCGGACCAGAAACCGGATGATGGCGTCCCAGCCACAGATGTTGATCAAACGGCTGAAAAGCTTAGAGAACTCGAGCTCGATGGTAAATCTTCTACAACACATCATAAAATCGTCAAATGAAGTACTATCCCGCAGATTCTGAATCGGTTATGTTCTCTACACGACTGCGTGCTGCGTATGACAAAATGATGGCATCTCTCAATGAGATCATCGGCGACAATTCTGCCCGGCCCAAGTTAGTGATCGCGGTCGACGAGGCGCATCCTCTGACGCCATGGCGCACTACTGGATACCGGCCAGCGGATATTTTTTGCAGGGTTGTAAACACCTATTCTCATTTCAAGAAAGGCGATCCTATTTGGGTCGTCTTCGCATCGACAACTTCCAAGGTTTCTGACTTTTCACCGCCTGATGAGCAATGTGTGCCATCTTATTTGTCATCCCCAATTTTCACTCATTGTTGATGCGTCTCTCAGATAATTCAGAGCGAGTCGCTGTTGTTGGACAGAAACTATTCCCACCGTACACACTGCTAGGCTGGGATCAAAGTGCGCTTGGACTCGGAAAAATTGACATCGAGAATGTCTCTCAGGTTGACCACATCGCAGGTTACGGCCGCCCTTTGTAGGTCTTCTCGGGTTGGTTGAAATCACACACTGAAGACGTTTTCATCCACAGGTGGCACTCCCTAAAAATTGCCCTTACATTCCCACAGGATGTGTGGACGATAGCATCGAAGAAACTGTGCGGAGGAAATGACACTTTTGATGCGAGCCAAACAAGCCACGTACTTGCAATATTGGGACAGCGATTCGGCCTAAATGTGACGTTTGGACACCCGGACTCGGTCAAGCATTTGGAGAAAGGCGTCGCAAGTCACTTGCGTATATGTCTTGCGACAACCTTGGACCGCAACTGGAGGTTTACCAACTATCCGTCGGAACCGTTTCTGTCCTGTGTGGCTGCAAACGTTTTGCACCCGCCCGGGAAGCCTGAGAAGCTGCGAATCGCCTTGGAGACCCTCTTGAAGGCGGTGAACTCGGGGATGATTGACAAGGGTCAACGTGGCGAGCTTGGCAGTAGATTGCTCTGGTTGTTGTCGAAGGACCTGTTCGTTCGCTCACGGGTCGAGCAAGCGCAGTCGCCAGAGAGTTGGGACGAGCATCTCATCGATTGTGACATGATTCCTGTCATGGATTGGCTCGAATTTGTGTTCGGACGAAGGATATGGGACGAAGAGAACATGCAAACGTCGGTTGCACGCCAGATGTTCGAAGATGCATATGTGAATTTCTCGCATTGGATATGCATGGACGCGAGCTTTGCTGAATCCAAGAATGGTGGCGAATTAGGGTCGGTGTCGAATGTCTCTTTTCGCATGAGTGTTTCGAGTCTGAAACCTCGTTGCAGCTTATACGAGTGGACACGACGACACTGGCAGAGAACCAGTGCCGTTCAGTGTTGTCATCAGGAGCCACTCGTTGACAAGGTGATACCCATTTACTTCAAAGACGGACCCGACGGCGCGTCGGTAGAATCGCGAATGTCGCAAATATTTATCTCAGACAAGGCCCGCGAATCCACCAGTTCGAAGAGAGACTTGGGTTGGATCACTCAACGAAAGTTGGGTGGTGGCGACCAAGCCTCCGATGTCTCAGGTCCTGGCTCGCTTCCCTACATCGCTATCCTGGCCGACCTTGGTCAAGAACCATCGCTCTCTGTCACTTTCCCGGTGCGAGACGTCGGTGACCGCTGTTTGCGCATTTATGCTGGCGGTGTCGACACCTCCGTCTATCCGTTCCTGACCGAGTGTCCTGGACTCATGAAGACGCTGCAAGACCTTGTGCATCTTCAGCGCCTACCGCAGTTGGAGAAGCCCTACGCACAATACCTAGATGGACAGATGAGATTCGGCATCACGGCGCTTCCTGCTGATATGGAATGGGAACATGGGAAGATTATTCCAGATGTATGCATTCGACACTAGTGCTACCGACGTGTTATCAGTTACTTGCATCTTTCGTGCACATCCGGACCAATCGACCCGTCCGAGTAGAGAGTGAACCGCATCCAAGTTAAGTAAACGACATTCCAACTCGAGGTCTACTTTAGATGAGGCTACCTTGCAACACTTTCTGGACTTCTGTTACTGTACTTACCCGCATCTTTCGTTGTTTGGCAAACTCACTGGTTATGTTCCGGGCTGATCGGCCCGTCCGAGTGCCGTGGACTGAGAGTGAGTGTGTCGCGTCCATCAAGTTACAACTCTTTCCAACCCCTCATCATGCGGGCCGACGCTCTGCTTTCCGCTGGTCAGTTCAGCGACGCCGCCAGGACGAATACGGACGCCATATCCCTCCCCCCCGTGCGATTACCTCCTCCTATACGGCGCGCGACCCCATATTTCTCGCTCAGCAGTCATGTCAGCGCTGTGGACGATTTTTCCAAGGTGCTCGAGCTGACCTCTGGCGAATTCGATTGCGCCCTCATGACGATGGCGAAGATATACACCGAGGATGGCGATTTCGCGCAAGCCAAAAGCACTCTGGACACCTACGCATCCAAAGTTCCCTGTAGCCTCGCGGTGGACGAGTTGATGGCCGAAATCAAAGAGGCGCAAACGGCGGGGGAGAAGGTGAGCAACGCCAATCACGCTCAACTCTAGACGGCCCTGTTCCGAGGCGGCCACACAAGCTCTCAGAGTCGCCAGCCACAGCACCGAGATTCGTCGTGTTCGCGTCGAATGTAGCCTTGCATGGGGCAACCCACTTGAATCGCACACGACCGCCTTGCAATTCGTGCACGACGATGAGCGCCGAGACTGACCCTCTCCTTCAAAGCGAAGAGCATTCTCAGCAGATGGCAAGTTTCTCGCGAGCGGCAGCGACAAAGATGTTCGAGTGTGGCGAACTCGCGATGGCAAGCAAATGGCAAGGATGAGCGAATGAGTAAGTGAACGAGCCCTCTGCTTGACTAACGACAGCAGAGTGTGCACGGAGAATCACTCAATCAAAAGCCCGGAGGTAAGCGCGGGAATTGCGTACGTAAGCCATAGACTCTTATCGCGTCTAGATTGGGTCGAATATACATTGGGAAAAACGCGGTACGTTGTGTTGTGAAACAACTTTTTCTTGCACGCAGGCCGGTTGAACGCATTCCATCCAGCATTCTCGCTTACGTGCACGCTGAAATGGCCAAACCACGCCCGGAACGGCCATTCGAAGGTATCATCTCGGTCCATTCTGAGATCTCACCCATGGCCTCGTGGACTACGAACTCAGTCGGTAGGTCGTCCAGCCGCTCCCTGTATCCTCGACTGTTCATTTTCGGGTATCGTAGACCATCCGAAGAGGAAGTGGCGATGACCTGGATGCCCGACAAGGTCTGAGACGGACTGACATGATCGACAAAGAATCGCTTTGTATTCTCGCTGGACAGCGCGTGCGTATCCTACCCCTCGACGTGTCTCGTCTTTATTAATGTAAGAGAACAGTCGGATTGCTAGGTTTGCACCTCCGCTTCACAGTGCATTAGTCTCGCCGACGTGGGTAACATGCTCGACTGTCCCTGTCTAGCAGGGGTCGTCGCCTTCAAACACTTTTGGCGCAATACATCAAGGCCATTGGAGATGTCATCGTGGTGCGTCCATCGCCTGCCACATGGCACGGTGCCGTATATTCACTCGCACTCGCACACACGTAGTATGTGCCAGACGAACGCGTACCCGTCCCGCTCGTCATCCACCACGCGTCGTTCTGCGACATGTTTCCCTTTTTTTTTTTCAGATCCGACGACGCGTCCTGTCGTGGACCCCTCGTTGGAACAAAGGCTGAGTGCTGGCACGATGGTGCATATTGTGCTGAACACGCAGCACGGCATGTGCGTCTCGCACATGGCGCGGGCGGCGTCCCGACCGAACCGGACGGGATTCTGCGGTTGTTCCGCATCGCGGTGGGTATCGCAACATATTTGGACACGTTGGTCGACGCGCGCCTGTAAGAAGATTCGGCGGAACGCAAGGTCGAGGTGCGATGAGGTTCGCCCTGAGGTTGTCGATAGGTCTCGCGTGAAGGATATTCGGGATGACGTTATCAAATCAGTCGACACGCAGGACAACCGATTTGTGGTCCCTTTGCCAGGAAGTAACTGCAAGATAGTTCAGTATGTGATAGTTCCGGTACAAAAAAATCAACATCAATATCGTGTCGGGAACCACCCCCACCCAGACACGAATCAGAGATCTCCCCCACCCGACCCCCCGATCGTCCCCGTCACAAAGCTCATTCTACAGAGACCCTCGTCCATCCAGACGCTCACAAGACCTGTCGTGTTGGAGTTGAAGTGAAACAGACGCGTCAGTCGTGCACGCTGTGATATGCAAGACCCCATCAGTACGTGGGTGGTGATCAAGTCGCGTACAAGTACGCGTTTGATTAACCGAAGATCCATCATATCTATTCTTGACGCGTTCTTTTCAGTGGCCACCTCTGGACGGCGAAATGGTGAACATTCCTGGTGGTGCGTAGTAGGCAAAAAGTGTCAGACAATGCAAAACAGTACTGACGGATGGCTTACAGCACGACCTGACTGCCACGGCAAAACGCGGGTACAAGCGCCCTTGTCGGGACTCGTACTAGTAATGGTACCGGTGGTGGTCGGCGAGGTGGTCAATGTCAAAGGTACACCCGTCGTAGTTGGAGTTGTCAAGGTGGCAGTCGTGACCGTGGTCGAGGCGGCAGATACTCGTCGTAGCGTAGGCCTACGACATGTCCCAGAGCATCACACCACCAAACGACAAATATTGGTACCTCGTGCTCGATGATGGTGAAAAACGTTGAGATGTCGACGTAACTAGTTTCTGCGGCGCTGGAAGACAGCAACGAACACTTTCACGTTCGAATTAGGAGATGCCGTATTAGCCCAATTATCCCTATTGTGTTGATAAAGCTGTCTGAAATTCATGCCAAGTAGCAAAGTTCCAGGCCTGACGGGAGCCAAGCATGAATGGCGCATGTATGGTGATTGGGGTTACTTACGTTCGGGTTATTATAATTGTCGAGCCCGTAGTAGTTGCTGTTTGCGTGACGAATGTGTAAGATCAAGACAAAAGTCTTTTTTTTTTTCGTGATACTCACAGAACTGAACGAAGACCGCATCGAAAGGAACCGCATTGATTGTATCGCCAGAACACATACGTCTGGATAAGGATGCTGAGGTGTTGTCATGATAAGTGACAGTTAAAGCGTGTTTTGCTTGATACCTTTTGCTCACCAGTGGTCGGAATATACATAATATTTTGAAAGCGGCCAGTGACTAGTGACTTGTTCCTGGACCCGTAGGGGACAGGTCTTACAACCAATAATGCGTGGGAACTGCGACGCCGTGGGAACTGGTCGTCAAAGTCAAAGTGTTTTATCTGTCGTACTTTGGGTCCAGGGATGCCCGGAGGGTCTGAGTATTACATAGTGCGGAGTAACACCAAAGCCAAAAAAACGGACTATTTGTTTCCACGGTTCATCAGTTTACGAAGGGTGGTCAAGAAGGCCGTGTATCTCGTTTGCGACCCACCCTCGATGTCCATATTGACTTTTTCCAACGATAAGCCATGCACACAACACCTAGGAAAATCACATTCCGAATGGTATGTGCAAACGCTTTACTCTCGGCGTCGTTAGCAAAGCCTGCTGCACCAGTCGCCCCAACGAACAATATCGTCACGATCTTGCCTACATTTTTGGCATGTCTGTATATTCGAAGCGAGGAACGAGCCAATTGGGAGTCGCGTCCCTGGTAAAGCGGAGGAGGCGCCACACATCTAGAAAATCGCCACTCGTCAATTGGTTGGTTGTCATGTATGGAAAAGCACGCTCACGTTTGCCAGATCGATGGATTGGTCACAAGTCTACGTCTCGAAACCAGTGACCACCTTCCGGCGCTCAGGTGGGATCGCAGCGGATGGTGTGGGAAACATTCATGCGTCACGATGTCGAGATGGGTCGCCTCACTGCCTCGTTGCAGCAATTCCTAAATGATACTTTCGACCTTCAGTAACCCCACTTTACTATGGACTCTGCAAAGAGTATTCTACAATCCATCGTGCTGGCCACTCGGCACGTCCGATGTACAATCGCTCAGTATTCTACCACCAGAGGCGGCGTCAGGCAAGTCCGACAGCATTCCCTCGTCCGGCTCGAACTCGAACTACAAACCATCGTCGATGCTTCCTGTGCAATTCTCCGGGTCTTTGACGACCCCTCCCAGCATCGCCATTACGTGCTCGATGACAGGTTGATGGACTGGGTGTCTGGCCCAGAACCCGAGACGTGCTTGCATGCGCTGGAAAGGATGGGACAATTGCTTGACGTCGATCGACAAGTACAGGGCGTCTCTGGGTTTAACCCCGGAAGAACTGGCCACCGAGTCGAAGACAGCATCAGCACCGCCATTACGTTTTTCTATGCTCGCTCGACCCATTTCCACTTTCTGCTGAATACGGACATTTGGTATGTGTGGAGTCATTGAATGGGATTCTTGTATGACAGAGGCTATACAGGAACTGCGGGAAGGAAATGTTTCGGCAACCTCCAACAACAAGAGCAGAGTACGCTTTATCCTCGCGTAGTAACGACTTCTGGTTAATGTCCGATTATCCAGCATGCAAAACTCGGGACAATCTCAGTCCACATCTACGAATGATACCTTCTACACAGCTCAGAAACTTAAGAAGTTGTCGGGGATCCTGCACGCATGGGATTGTTCTCGGAAGCATCGGGAAACATCCTTGATACGTCAGTCTGACACATGCACGTGGTTACCCTCCACACACGTGTACAACTCATGGAGGGATGGGAAAGACACATTTATTTGGTTGCAAGGAAAAGGTGCCCATCTTGATGGTCCGATTTGTTTTGCTGCTAACGGGAGCTTCACCAGCTGGTTCCGGAAAGACAGTATTAGCGTGCGTTTTTTTGTCCTTTGTTGTTGAGGGATAGTTTTTGACTGTACGAACAGCTCTTCTGTCATCAACGACCTCGACAACACGAAGAAGGATGGAGAACTCCTTGTCTACTTCTATTGTGATTTTCGGACCTCGCGATCTACGAGCGCTGTAGAAGTCATGTGCTCTCTCCTCGCTCAGTTAACGGAAAAATTCTGTGCCACCATGACAAACCCAGAGGCTATGCTCGACGAGCTACTCAAAGGAGCTGACAGTCGGGTGGACACCTTTTACAACGTCAAGGGGCTCGCACGTCACCTATCCAGAGTTGCCGAGTTTTGCCCTACCAAGCCTTTGATCGTCGTCGACGCTCTCGACGAATGCAGGGAGATGGAAGCCCTCCTTGACGGCCTCCTCATGTGCGCGGATGACGCCCAGATGTTTGTCACGAGTCGACCGTTGCACAACATCACCCAGAAACTCTCCCATCTCCCTTGTATATCAATGGACAAAATGGCCAAGGAACTATCGGCCGACATCCTACTCCATGTTACGCGAGAGCTTGACTCACGCAGTCGGTTGAGGACATTCGACGGGAGGTTGAAGGATGAGATTCGATCCCAATTATGTGCGAAAGCCGATGGAATGTAAGAATTGATCATCTACATGGCTAGTGATGAAAGACGGTTCCAGGTTTCGTTGGGTACAATGTCAGATCGACACGCTTGACAAGTGCACATCTGTATCAGAGATTCGGAAGGCGCTCAAGAGTCTTCCCGAAGGGCTGGAGGAAACTTACAGGCGGATTCTTATTGCCGTGGACCGGCGCTCGGAAGACGGAGTTCTCGTGCGCCAAGCATTGATGTGGTTAGTGGCCGCACTGAGGCCAATGCGACTGTGTGAACTTCTTGAAGGAGTTACGATTAACCCCGTGCGACGAGTGTTGGACCCTGGGTTCATCCTCATCAATGGCCTCGATTTCTTGGAAGTCAGCAGGAGCCTCGTGATTCATGACAAGGAAACCGATGTTATCTCCCTATCTCATATGAGTGTCAAGGTGGGTTGGGTTCATTCTTTGCCTGAAGTGTCATTTACGAGTACGATATTATGTAGGAGTACCTTGTGGGCGAACTCGTTCTAGCCAAATTGCCGCGATACCATATCGTTGTGGAAAATACCCACGAGCATCTAGCTAGACTATGCATGGCCTACATATCCTTCTGCCTCAATGAGATGAAGTACTGTAGAGATCACTCATCCGACGCGACACAGGAACGAGACCTCATGCTTACCACATCGTATCAATCTCGCCCCCTTCTGAAATACGTGCTCTCCGAGGGCTTTAACCATCTTGCTCATCTTGGCGCGGGTAACGCTGCTATCCTGGAGGATATGGAAAGCATGCGGGCAACGATCTGTCGACGCACTTGGGAGTGGGACCGAATGTGCAAATTAGTCCCGTCGAGTCGTTCCATGACCCCGTGGCCAAGCTCAGAGCACGATTTCACCATGTATACGCTTATCGCTTTTGGGTCCAATTCTCTATTTCATGCATTCCTCGGACGTTCTGCCATCACACCCAGGGAAGGCTGCAATCCGCTCATATATACTGCACACTTTGGTAAAACCGATCGTGCCCAAGCTCTGATCTCGAGAGGCATCAACGTAAATCAGCCGGGTTTTGTTGTCGAAGACCTGCGCACGGCTCACTCGGATTTGGATCACATGGCGGACTCCAACTCGATTGTGGATTACTGCGAGGGTGGCAAGGCGATGCCGATCCAGATTGCTGTGCATCACTGGCATGCGGAGATGCTTGATGTATTCCTAGCGCATGGAGGCACCGTCTCTGATGGGTTATTGACCCATGTCCTGACAGTGCAACCTCATCATTTTCCATCCTACATTATCCGGCGACTTCTTCAAACTCCCGAATTCCCAAAGTGGGCAGCCAGTCCCTGGGACAGCCGGGGACTGCTGGAGGCAATTTTGCAGGATGGGGAGGACTACGAGCAAGAGGAGGAGTCAGATGAATTAGTGCTCGCCACAATGAGACTCGTTCAGGCTGGTTGCGCCGTGCCACTCCTACTTGTCGGAGTGGAAAAGGGATGTGTTCCCGTTGTCAGAACTCTGCTTTCGACGACTCAGAATACATCCTTGTCTTCGGAAATATCCATGGCATGGCATCCTTCTGGTATGTTACCAAATTGAATACGGAAGATAACTTACCGAGACAATGAATAGCTATTGTTGAAATCTTTGCGGAGAACGGAGATACTCCACTTCACATGGCCATGCGGTTGTCCGACGAGCACCGATGTCTCGACATCACTGATCTCCTCGTTAAGGCAGGTTGTGACCCATGTGGACTTGACGCAGACGACAGACCGCTGGTCCATACTGCTGTATCTCGGGGATTCGTCTCCGTAGTGGAATATCTTCTTTCACTGGACGTGCCTCTTCCTTCAAAGATTTTATTTGCAGCATTACAGGTCGCTGGCATGAAGAGAGTCGAGATGGTCCGGTTGCTTATCAGCAAAGGGGCCAGAGTACAGGCTCTCAGTTCCAATGGAGAGACTTTGCTGCATCATGCGATGCGGTCACTTGATAGAACGGTTTGCCTGGAGATCACCCAGATACTGATTGACGCTGGCTGCAACCCTTCGGCCCCTAACTTGAGTGGCGAAGTACCCCTCCAAATTGCAGCAAGGCAAGGGTACCGCGAAATCGTCGATTATTTGATACCATTTACCTCGTATTCGATCATCCAATCCTCTCTTCCGGGTACTCCTGACAAGCAAGCAGAGATATTGTGGACATTCATTACCAAGGGAAGACTGGCAGGGGAGGTAATAACTCGGTCTGTGGGAGCCTTTCCGACGCTCCTAGATGATGAAGACAATTGTCTGGTGTTTGCGAATGCTTGTGTTGGTCTTTTCAAGACTGTTTTGGCTCCAAATTCTGATGTGCTCTACGAGGTTTCCTTGAGACGAAGATACTACAGGGTTGTGGAATACCTCACTTGTCAAACCCCATTACCCTCTGCAATCCTTTTCACCGCATTGCAGGATGCAGTGGATATGGTTCCCTTCCTTATCCGCAAAGGTGCAAATATCCACGCCCGCAATCATGATGGAGATTCAGTTCTACATGTCGCCGTGTCTAGAGGGTTGATATCTGTCGTGGAATATTTGCTATCACTCTCCGTCAAGGTCGCACCAGTGCTCCCTCCAGATATACTGTCTACTGCACTCTGTCGGGGCAGCCGGAAGCCATCTTCCATGGTTCGCTTGCTTTTGGACCACAGAGCCGATGTATTCTATATTTGTCCCGACGGAAATCACCTGCTACACACTGCTCTCCAAATATTCGATGAAGACGAATGTTTGAGGACCATGCAGATCCTTTGCGAGGCTGGCTGTGATCCCATTGTATCAAATACTCGTGGAGAAACACCTCTCCACCTTGCCACCAGTAAGGGGTCTCTCTCCGTGGTTGGATACCTGCTTTCACGAGGTGTGCCACTTGACGCGCAAGACGCGAAACAAGACACTCCGCTACACCGCGCTATGCGGACGAGAACGGAATTGACAAAACTTCTAATCGAGGCTGGGTGCAACGCCTCAATGCGGAATGAAGACGGAAAGCTACCCATCGAACTGGCCGTGGCTTACTCACACTGTTCCGTCGTGGAATACCTCCTTTCGCGTCACACGCCGTTCCCGGCCGACATCTTATTTACTGTCTTGACATC
>JBBPLG010000977.1:0-11271 GCA_038089695.1 Xanthoconium separans | reverse complement strand
TCACAGTGAGTGGGGTGCACTCTCCTCTGATCTTGACATTGAATCTGAACGATGTTGTCACGGGCTCGATAGGTACCACTCCGCTGTTACGCTTACCGTGACGACCGGAGTTAACTCAGTCGTAGAGAGCGAAAGAAAGAGCAAGCAATGTTCTGTTTGATAGTCTTCGACTTAAGCGGAGCGAAGTCGAAGATGTCGTACTCAATCCCAATGAAGGGATCCTCTTGTAACGACGCGAAGTCCTAGTTCTTCACAGGAAAGGAAAGGGGAAGGGACACTAGCGAGAAGACAGGGACTTTGAGCGAGTGGAACTCCAGTAATCGCAGTTATGATTGCGTAGAACTAGATTGGGTTTCTACTATACAAGGCTCGAGTATTTATACGATGTGAAAGTTAGCACGGACCATCGGGTCCCATAGGAAAGGTAAGTGTTCCGTAAACTGGAACAGAACGGACGAAGAGGAGTCGGAAAGAAAACGGAATCCCGCTGTCCGGAAGAGCGGAAGGCAGCGAGCGGGATAAAACGGAAGTCATACTCGGCGGTAACCGGCGAGTGACAGTACAGCATCGTAGGGAAAGATCGGAAGACATCGGATGGGGCTGTCCCATCGTGAGAAGAGAAGTGAGTCCGAAAGATGACAAATAAAAAAATAAACGCAGCGACAAGTGAAATTGTAACATCCGCTTTCCAATCCATCAAGCGTAACCCCACGGCTATGGTGGAGTTTCACGAGGATGTACAATGGAGGTTTGTCAATGTGCAGTACGCCTTCTGCGTCTTGCGTCGCTTGCGTTCCTGCTTTTAATATTATCTTGGTCACTGTCGCTTGAGTGCCATTTGCAATGTCGTTATCCGTGTCGAGGTTGGCAGTGACAAGAACGTGCAAGCCTTCTGCGAGATAGACAGTTTCCGGCAGAATGCCACTACACTATGTTGTTTTAAGTCGCGAATATTGTTCGACAGCTTTTCGCTCGCTCGCGGTGGGTGTTCGCTGATTGATTGCATCATGTGCATGTGCTTTGATTAACAACACGCCGTTTGATTGACAGTGCTTGCGGACCGAGGCTTCATTCCATTTGGAACGGACTCCGTGCCGAGGGGTGATTAAAGTAGCTTCATTCCACGGTGCTGCACCACTCCTTAGTGTAAGTTAAAATTTGATTGTTCTGACTTACTTTGAACGAGATCAATCGCTGGGCATTTCTCATTGCCTATTATTAGCTCCCGAAGCATTTGGAGATCGTCCAATTCCACTTCGCCTATGCGCAAATGTTGCAGAAACCGCAGCCACACCTGATCGTGCACTCGCATTTGTTGCTTCAGAAGTACGATGGAGACGAATTCTTCGTAGATGGCCCATCCAATCTGACAACGATCACTGTCACATTCGCTGTTTAACGGAACGTACAACGCTTCACGCGCTGCACATGCCACTGGTGGAAATTGATGATGATCTCCAGATAAAATCACGGACAAACCACCGAACGAGTGATCTTCTCGAAACCCATTTCCGCCCGTCTTCGCCAATGAAATGTTCGCCGCCAATCGCGCCAAGAATGTCTTCGAGATCATTGAAAACTCGTCGATTATCAGGTATCGGATGAGACGCCATACTTTTTGCAGTTTCTTCTTCGTGGCTGCGCTCATGTGACCATTATTGTGAGACAGCATTGTGGCTGCATGACAAGTTTTGCCCTCAATAATTGCTGCAGCAATACCTGTGTATGCTATTTTCATTAGCCATTGGCGAACGTGCAGGCTCTCCAGATATTGAGTGAATGATTGGATAATCTTTGACTTCCCTGTCCCTCCTTCGCCTGTAATGATCAGTCGAAGTGGTGTTGTTTCTTCACCTGCTATTGTGCGGTTCACGTGCCAAGTCATGATGTCGTATGCTCGCCGCTGATCAACATTCAACATCTCTGGTGCCACAGGTGTCAAGGCATCCTCAGCAGGGAGAAAATGCGACACTGTCAGCTCCTTATCGTTTTCACCTCCGTCGGACATAGGAATGATTTCTCCACTCGAGTCTTCCGGTGCAACACACTTGTTCACCTGTTCTCTACGATGTGCCTCGCGATCCATCTCCCCCTTCCATTCCGCGAGTTTGAGTTGATCGTGAGTGGTAGCGTGTCGTGGTTCGTTTTCACTGCCACGCGATTGACAACGGAGCGAAGTGTCATCAGTTGGAAAAAGTTTGGCGAGTCATGCAATTTCCACTGCATACATCCCGTGTAGTTGCTCTCTTGTCATCGCCATCTGCACATTGTAGTTTTCGTCTAGTGTGCAGTGCGTTTCATCCGTTCCTTCATTTTCCGACTTGCCTGCGATGGCATGCTGCTCTTCTTCCCACTCCTCTAACACCATATTGTCGTTTAATTCCCGTTTCTCCTCTGCCGCCTGCGCGCACTGGTAAAAATATTGAATGTTCCCCAGACTATTGTGCTCCGATTGTGTCATTCCATTTTGCAGCGTCATGAACGCTTCTGTCCATGTTTCGTTTGGTCGCTTCAGGTCGGTCGCTAGCGATCACCATGGTTTGAAGAGCATCAGCATGCTGGCACAATAGAAATCATAACTATCTTCTCTGTCATTTCGTGCAAACCACGGTCCAATGAAATTTGCGAGCTGATTATGACCAGAAGGTCGAATGACGCGTACGCGCGTATTTGCATACAGATGTCCTTTGCAGTAGTTCACTCGTTCATGTGGAGGCCGCCCTCGACGTGGTATGTCATCCGAACTGTTAGCTTCCCTTGATCGCTGTTTCCGCTCCTCATAAGTATCCGCAAAATATCGAAGGAGATTGCTTTCTTCGAGCCGCTGCCCTCGATGCGAGTAATCGAGAACCTGACTTTGCACATGAACGCACCCGTCCACAGTGACATCAAGAGTCACTGTATCACGCTCTTCTTCCTGTGTCACTGTTAACTCCCACCAGTAATTGCACTGATTTGTATATACACACCGTCTCCGCAGTATCGCTTGTGCCACTGCGCGTGTCCCTGCTTTGCTAAAAATTCATCCATATATGCCAGCTTACACAGAGTCACATGACACTCACCGCCCTCCTGGCATCGCCCTATCTGTGGAGATCAGGATGTTTCGCCAGTAACTCTTTTACAAAGCCTTTCCAATAGACGTTGGAATAACGGTGTGAACGGAACGTGTCACCCCACCCCATCAGGTATGAAATAACCATTGGTGCCACGAGCTCTTGTTCGTGATTCACCGCTTGAATGACACGAAACAGGAGGAGACGTTGCCGATCACGAACTTCTTCAAGATAGTCGTCCACTTCTTCACGGTGCGAGTTATATTCATATCCTTTTGCCATGATCGCCGACAAGTTGAACGTTCGACCTTGTTTTTTCGTCTGATACATTGTTGCGTAAAACGACACGTTGCGTGTGTCTGCACCGTTGGTGAGCAACTTCGCATCATTGTTGCACCGCACATTCACAGTAACTCCCCGAATCCAAGTGTTCAAATAGCCATATCTCTTTTTCACGTGCCAGCTCCCGTCAGCATCTACTGCAAAGTCCGTTGCGATTGGGAATGGAGTGCGATGTTTACATCGAAGTTGCCCATCGGGCCCTGGCACAAGACATCGATGATATTCACAGGTGTGAACTTGTTTCGCCCGCGCGACTTGTTGTTCAAACTGATGGACTTCATCTGCATACTGTGCAGGCGGCAAATGTGGATTGGGCGGCCGCAACCAAGCGATCTCCACTTCGTTTTTGAGATTTTTCAAATCGTCTGTCGATTCCACTCCATGTAACTCCCCTCCAAAATTGGCTTTGAGAAATTCTGTCATGTGGCCACTGAATTTTTCGGTTTGTAGCAGTTGCTCCATTTCTCTGCTTGAAGGCGCTCCGACGAGGTAAAGGAGCATGTGCAGATGCAAACTGCCCCTTCCCTGCGACTCCACCAAACCGAAATACCCTGCAACACAACCAAAGATGCCCACTTCACTTGCTATACTGCTTTGACCCAGTGAAATCCCGAAGAGGCACTCTAAAATCGTTCGAATGAGAAAGTGGAAGAATTTGGCTGATGCGTAAGGATTGTGTGCGACGTTATATGCTCGCCGTTCTTTCTCTGGTGTGAATACTCTACCAACGTCTTCCATTTTGATTCGTTCACCAGCAAATATTTGTACGATTGGATCATGAAGATCACACGGATTGATGGTGATCCATAAAGTGGGTGGTTGGAGGAAAACAGCAGTAGACCAAATTTGACTTCGTAATTGCATCCGTCCATAATCAGATCCCTGCACACGACCCGCTGTCGCAAACATGTGCTTGCGAAGAGATTGGACTGCAGGATTTGTTGAGGACAAGTTTGCTTCTTCTTCCTGCGCTGCCTGCTGCAAGACTTCTGTAGACAAACTGGTAAGGACCACGCGATCCCGATCAAAGTCTCTCCATTGCATCTGTAACCGAGCTGAAGCGAGGGCCTGTCGACGTTGTTGTATGCCAAATACCACAAATGGAAACGTTTCATGCGTTTGGAATTGACGGTCGTGGTAACGCAGCGCCCATCGCACATGATCAACGAAATTCAGCCCGCCTTCTTTTAACGACTCGATCCCTCCAGTACCATATGGGAATAGGCAAGGAAACGCTCTTAGATAAACGTTGCGTTCGTCCGCACTGCCCTTCGGATGAAAATCTTGCACAGGTTGTGCTCCTCGTCGGACACCATACAGTCCCTCCACCGTCTCCATTTGCTTCATATTGCGAACACCCCACTGCATCACTTCCGTTGATGATATGTTAGAAAGATCGGTGTCTGAAGAACCTGACACTTGCAATGGAATCACATCAGGACCCTCGTTCGTTCCTGCTGACGTGAAATTTACACTCTCTCGTGAGTTTGTCTCTTTGCATGAACACGAGCTTTACCCACCCTCGGAAGTTACACATCCAGCTTCTCCCTCTAAAGCCGTTTCCTCCGTAGGAACATAACCGGAATCTTCTTGATCGATGACACCATCATCTTCCGATCATCGTACCACCCCGCAAAGCTTGTCCAGCACATCGTTTTCTGGCAACATCTCCAGACGTTCTTCATCGATCTCTATTTCCCCGTAGAACTTCGGATTGTACTCCTTCAACCATAGCAATGCCCTGCGCACTGCGGAACGCCTCACCAAAAACGTTGCCCGTAATTTGTCTTTCATCATATTGCCATGGCCGATGAATGTTATCGAAATCAATGATGCAAGCATGGCAGGAGGACGTGGCATTAGTCAGCCTTCTACCATGTCGGTGGCTGTGCGGACATTTAGCTCGTACGAACTGACAGTGCCTTGCATTGCTCTTTGCAAATGGTCAAGAGACTGAATGCCTCCTCGTTTCTTTGGGAAGAGCTTGAACACGTAGATTCGAGGATAAACCAGAGCGATCAACAACTGTTCAGGCAGCGTCAACCTAGCAAGTTCCCAAGGCACGCCACCAATCCATGTTCCGTTCGCCAGTGACATCGTAGGCGGCTTCGTATCTTTTCCATCTCGCAAGGATGTAAGACAGCTAGCACAGACACCTGCAACTTCCTGGCCTCTCTCTCCCGAGATTCCAGCTTCTTCTAACAACATTCTGTTCGTTAGAACTTGGCAACGATGTGAAATTCGAGGATGGAGGCGTTCTTGGTGTGGAATTTCTTTTAGCTTCAATGCTGTCACTCCTTTGTCCAGTGGGCCACACTCCCGAGCACATACCGCACATACAGAGCTCTTCAGATGATTGTCGCTTGTGGCATGGTAAAAAGCAGAATAGCAGCGGAGCTGCTGTTCTCGTGTTGGAACGTTCATGTATTCCTCTCCATAACCGCCCATCTCTCGCCTAACTTTCGTGCGTCATACGTTCGATGTTTCATCCACCTCAACCACTCTCTTCTTGCGCTTCCTTCCTTTGCCTCATGCTTCCTCTTTCCGCCTTGCTTGTTCCATTAACCTACATAACTCTTCATCCCCGATTCATCTATTCATATGAAACACTCACTTCTGAATACTTTCTTGACTTGCCTTCGCAGCGACATGTTTCACCAGAGTGGATTTCCAGCACCGATCTTCTACACTCAATCACAAGTTTTCTCCAAGTGCTGTACAAATCTCTGTGCGTGTCAAACTCGCCAGACCTTTCTTGACAGTGTTTGACGAGGTTACTGCTCGAAGCTGCACATCAGTCAACTCTGCGCACCCTCCATGGATAGCATCACCCTCCCCTGAACGCTTCGTCACTTGCGACTTTAAACGTGAAACTTCCTGCAGTCTGTGACTGACTTAGCACATGCTACGCATGATGCATAAACACACCTTTGAATGATTTCCTGCTCACCGCTCTGCGCTATACGACGTACCATCATCGCTTTCTGGTCCCGTTCCTGTTTCGTGAACTGCAACCTTTCCCCAACTGCTGCGCGTATTTGTTTGCAACTCAAAAGGTTGATAGCATCCTTCATCTCCTCCGTCCCCGATACCGTACTCGATTCGAAATCAATTCGATGGATTCCTTGTGCTTCTAAGCTTGTTTGTTTCCGTAACGATTTCACATGCGACAGTTCCTGAAGTCTGATTGCCAGTCAACAGCTTGACGAGAGTTTGTTTATTACCTCACCTTGCGATGATATTTGCTTCGCCACTATCCACTATATGACGGACCATCAACACTTTGTTGTCCCGTTCCATTTTAGTAAACCGCATTGCCCTGCCCACCACGGCACGGATCTGTGCAGAAGTTAACGCCAATATTTCCTCGAAAACATCCTCCCCCGCATGTTCCACAATACTTGAAGATCCTGTAGAGCGACTGTCAGTTGGCATCACAAGACTAAACTGAGCGAACAATCCTGTTCACGACCACTGGTGGTGGCGCTGAAGCTAATGTTACCTTTTATATTGAAGACCAATGCCTTTACATTCCACCCGACCAACCGATCGATCACGGTCTAGAAAGCTCCACCGACTGTGGCCTGGATCACGGCTGTACCCCCCCCCCCAATGTCCCGATCGACCGCATAGAACTCCACTCGATCACCATCTGCACCACCTCCTCCGCAAATCAAAAATGGCGGAACCCCCAATCACACTCTAGCACTGGTGTGTGACGCTATATAACATGCAACTCGCATTCACGTGGCGGTTTTTCCTTGCTGTTCCTACTATGACCTCTCCTGAACAACTGCGTTCAAACCTCGTGCAATCATCCACTTATCTCGGAGATCCTCACTTCCACGACCACGTACAGTGGACTCGTGAGGGCCGTAAAGCCTTGCTTACCGCTTCTCATGCAAACGACACCGACCTTGGACCTGCTATCTGTTCTGTCGTTCTCAAGTTAGGCGAGACAGGCTTTTGGCTGACAAGGCAAGTGTTGCACACTTCATATATCTCCCCCGCTAGCTAAATGCGTGCAGTGACGCTTCATGGACGAAACCTACTCAAGCAGCTGCATCTTTTGCAGATGCTAAAGCTTCCTGCACAGGTGTCAGACTGCGCGAAGGCACATTCGCTACTGACTTTGCCACTGTCATCCAAAACGTGCACGCTCTTTGTGAAAACATCGCTGTACGCGATCGTGCATCCCGCGGTTTCTTTGCCACTCCTGACGGAGATGGTACTGAACTCAAATTTAGACACGTGTTGTTTGAGGTGCGCCTGCCTCCTTCTGTCATCGGTCCAACATGGCTTAATGCTCTGTAGTCGAGAAACCCCGAAGAGGAGTATGCAACAGACGACCCCATCTTTTCATGGCCCACTCATTCCCCTGCGGCTGCAGAGGCGTTGCAACAAATCATTGAAACTCGTTCCCACAGTATTTGCCCCCTTCACGCGTACGATACAACGGGCAATCTCATTCCACCACACATGTATCGCACTCGCCTGCAAATGCAACAGTCAGGCTTCACTTCACGCTCTCCCACATGTCATTCAACAAATTCAACAATTTCACCGCAGACATCCATTCCATTCGTGTACTTCATTCACCCACCACTGCTTCATTATCCAAGCGCCGACCCACCACTTCATTCGTGGATCCCTTGCATGAGCGAGATCAGAAACGTGCAAAATCGGCGAAATAGTGTCCGTACCGCACCACTAAAAGTATTTGCTTATTCGTCCTCCATTTCTCCATTTTTCCCGCCCATCACACTCTACTAATCAGCATTTCGTTCGCCTTGTCATGTTTCATTCCAAAATGTCTCTGGGGTTTTTTTTATTGAAAGCAATTCATGCCTTTCTTTTTTTCCCTAGTGGCATTCCGTATCGATGTAACGTAAACCTTGACCACTGCAAATTTTATTCTCATTCACCTACCACTCATTCTTCTTATCCGCAATGTACACATTCACATTACAACGCCACCCAGTTGTACAGACCCTCTGACCCCTCGCCTTTCAGACACCACCTATAATGTAAAGGACCATCATCTATCACTGACCTGTATATCGGCAAATGTATCCTCACCTCGCAACAACATACGCACAAACTGTAACATCGTCCAGTGAAACAGCTATGGTGTGGCCACCACCACGTGCACGAACAATGACAACCATAAACTTCCTCCCGGCCATGCCCACCAGCTTTTCCGAGCCATTATGAATAATGACGATCTCCACCGGTTCTCCCACACGCTGCGCCTTGACAACTTCGGAAGATAAATTGGTACCAAGCACGCTGCAAAAAGCACCAGCAGGGACCATAACATCGGTAGTTGGATCGAATATTGCATCTACCGCCTGTACTGTGACGTTGTCAAGATCAGCATGCACAATGCTTGCCCTTCCGAATTGCATGGGCGAGAAAAAAAAGACACAGTCGCTTTCGTCAATGTCGACCATCAGTGTAGAGTTCAATAACAACAGACAGGGTGACCGCATCATAACTCAGCACATTAACGACAGCCACCCCCTTTCTTTACTCACCCCCTCAAAACTCAACGTCTCACCACCACGACCCACACATGACAAGTGAAGTGATAATTGAACCTGCCACGCACGAACCATGCCTCATCACCTGTATCGCGTCCTACCCTGCCCTTTTGTCCAACACTGACTATGCACTAACAGTTCACGTGCCTTCAGAGACGCAAGCACACCTTACACTTGACATCTACACCACTCCAGAGGCCATCGCGCACATTCTCAATGAGACATCACTTGATGTCAGCCGTTGCTCATCATTCATACAACTGCAAAACGAACGTGACCTATACCGGTTTGCCCTTTGGCTGTGCAACTTTTACCGGTGTGATCAAATCATCATCAACATGCACCATGAAGACAATACTTACCCTGAACTGCCCTCCCTACAGCAGCAACTCTCTCTGCAAGAGGTGCAACACCACGTGCTAGCCAACCTTCTCCGCCAATTCCTCTAGTTTGCTGTCTCCATTTCACCTTCATTAGTACAAAAAAATTCTCACGTCTTCTGTTACTTTTGCTATCATATATTTAAAAAGCATAGCGTACACAGCTTCCGACAATGTCACTATCCTTTCGTGCGATCCCCCACCGTGTGTAAATCACTGCGCCAATGCAACAGCTCACTCCACACACCCCTGGCTTGATCATCAGAGGTGTGTATTGTCCAACACACCAAAGTGACGAACCAGTTGATGGTCCGTTCAGTAGAAGTCGATGTATTCCATACTGCAGAAGTATTCACCACCACTGCCATGGCAAACACACTGCACGGACAATACTTCTATTCACTCACTTTGCAACCATTTGACGATGAACACCCTGCGACAATCCTCCACAATCTCAATAAGCATTCTCCAAAACGCTAATAAATTGAGTGCGACACTAACCTCGCCACAAACAGCATCGAAAACGCGATACAAACCACCAACATCTTCATGCTCCAAGACTCAACTCAACTATATCATTTTCTCTTTCTCCTCTGCGTGCTCTTACACATTGAGCAACTGGCAGTGGTTTGCATTGTGCCAACTCTCTTCATCAATTCGCACAGAGTGTCTCCACTTTACATGACACACCTACACTTCGAAGAACTCATCCAATTACTGTTGTGACGCTGTGTAGTAGTACTAGCTACAATACAAAATCTCACTCAGCATGTAAACGTCCAATGCCAGCAAGCAAGGTACAAAGGCCGCCGCAGGCGGCATTTCCCGAGTACTATTTAGTATGTCGTGGAAGTGCCATACGCAGGGGATAGGTTCTCTGGTCGACTGTATTACATAATGCGACGTTCCCGACGTCGCTACAACATCCAGCTTGTGCTACGAGATACACCCCATCTTTGCCATGGTCCAGGCTTTCTATCAGACATACATGCGTTGTGTCGTTTCGTCATGATCTTGAACACTCGGTTCCAATATCCAGCCTCGAAATGTTCAATCTTGATCTGCATAGCATCCCAGTCCCCGTCAAGCAGAAAAAAAAGGCATGCTACCATTCCGTCTACCACAGTCGCTTTTCATCTCGTTGATACTGACACACGTGTCATGGCGTGAGTGATAGTGATGAACGCGTGTCTCTTGCACTCACGCGTACGTGCCTTTCTGCTCAGCGGAGAGAAGGAAACCCACCCGGTCGTCCCATAGACTTGTCCTTCAAGCTCAAGCTTCAAGCTTCAAGGTCGGACTCCAGGGAAACTACTCGAACGAAACCCAGGCGTCAATCATGCGCAAATCAAAACCATCGCGTCCTTTGAGGTGTGTCAACTCCCGCTGGCTGGACTCCTTCCGTCACGGTGAGCAAGCTCGGGCCTATATTACTTATAACCGTCGTTGACTGCGTTCACGTCTAGTCGACGGTGATCACCTCTTCGAAGCAGCACAAGGTCTCACTCAAATGACCCTCCTCTCTCAGATCTCAGCCCCCATCAGCGTACACGACTTTCTTATCATCAACAACTATGGTCGCAGAGTCCACGCCAGGGCAAGCCTGGATACAGTTGGTCATCGACGACCAGCCTCACTCGGATTCCCCACTGCGCAACGTCGCGTTCACCAACTTGTGATGATCTGGGATGAGGCGTTGGGTCCCAAGCATTTTGGTACGTGAACACCAGTCCTTGTAACGTGACAAACTACAATTACGGAGATCCAGACCACTACCCCGACTGGTCCTGGGGGTGCGTCTGTCGTGTTCCATTCTCGTGTCGTGAAAATCAGTTGACGCGCACGCTTTAACAGACCCCACATCCAAATACATACCATGAATCGGAAACATGTCGTCCGAGTCGAGACATTTTGGAGCACTCTGACATGCCGTTACGCGAGATCGTGCAG
>JBBPLG010000976.1:0-11276 GCA_038089695.1 Xanthoconium separans | reverse complement strand
TTCTCAACCTTGCCATTGATCTTCTAATGCCTTATCTTGTCTCGCTCAGAATGGCAATAATGCGCATCATTCAACTTATTTGCCATGTCAAACATTGGAAAATATGGCTAGGGTAGTGGTCGTGATGCAGTCCGTCAAGGTCTTGCAATTTTTTGATTTTATCGTCGGAGACGACAAAGATGTGTGCCTTCGACCAGAACAAACCATTGTTGTACCACGGAGTTACGTTTACGTTGATATCCAAGAGTAAAACGCCACTGCAGGTGAATACTTGAACGGAATTTTGGGTGGCCGTCGCGATTCGGTCGCCCTGTGGCGAGTATTTCGCTGCTTTGACGTTTTCTTTGTTGGAGAGTTCAAGTATTCGCTGGCCGGTTGTGGTGTCCCAGATGGTGACCATGTCATTCAGTTGGTCATTTGATGCACTGGCAGAGACGAGCCGACTCGAGTCCGCGGGCGAGAAATCGAGCGCGTTAACGTCACGGCCGTCCTCGAGCGTGATGACTTTTTGGTACGTGTTCGCGTCCCATACGATGACTCCATCAAACCATCTTCCTGCCGCGATCCGACTGTGGTCGTCTGAGATGGCGAGGCAATTCACCACCCCTGCTGTCATTGTTGTGATGGGGCTGACTGGATTCAAGTCGAGGGCTCCCACTCGCCACACTCGCACTGTCTCTTTGTCGCCGCTCACAAGACACTTCCCGTCCGCCGAGAACGCTAGTGCACGTATCGCGTTACCGATCGGTCCATCATGGTGTTCTTGTCCAGCCCAGGTCAGCATCAACACAAATCCATCTTGTTGGCACGTACTAGTCATTGGCGATTCAGACGAAATGTTAGTCAACGAACGAGCTGCTGGCCCTTCAAGGTTCATTGTCTGGACCAGGCCACGTCATCATCCGTTTCAGCGCTTGTGTATGTGCCAGGACGTAAGCCCAACCCACGCTGTCTGATTCGCCTACTAGTGTTGCAAGGTGAAGTACCAGCGTGATCAGCATTCGATATTAGTGATCTACAGTCTGTATGGAAATCACTACATTCTCGTACCCTGATAACAAGCGTAGGGATTATACACACGGGAGAGAAACAAGTTCTACGTGATCCGGATGGTGTGCGATCTCTCAGCCCGGTTTCGTCTGCAGTTACCTTGCTTGCAAGGTCGGTGAATCGAACGCCCTTGCCAGTGTTTTACCGCCAGATAAATGGTTGACGTACTGTCAGTCCCACCCGGGACCTCCCCATGAAGTGACTGGTGGAGATGGTCGTGTTGGAGGTCGTGGGTTGTTTTATTGTCTTCCCGTAGGCGCTCGAAGATTAGGATCCGGCAAATCAGTTGCAAGTATCTTCCGTACTCGACACCAACACAGCGCTAGTTACCCAAAGTGATGATCTAATAAAACCTACCTCCAAGGATGTTTCGATGGTAGACGGTGGTCATCGATCAATCGATCAAGTTTGAACAAATGATATTCCCTTGGGAGTGCGAATGGTGGATCACCTGATGGTCGTAGAGAATGTAATGCGCCACTAATACTTACCACGTCGCCATCATGTGCTGACTGATACTAACAGTAATAGCAAAGTGAGAATTGGTCGGGTATTAATTCGGCTCCCTTTCCCTTTGCTTCCCACCGTTTCATCCCACCTTCTGCCAGCGGGCAGTGCATCGAACAATGTCGACCAGTCTTTTGCGCCCCGACTCGCAGACACGCACGCCGACACACAGGTATGGATCATGCGACGTTGATGGAACGGACCCGCCCAAAGCCAAAGTCTACACGACGGACCTGTACGAAGATGGGTACGAAGATCCAGTGTACCAGGCAAAAGCGCGCATATTGAATCATGCGATACAAGACATTGGCATGGGCAAATATCAGGTAGAGTGAACGATTCAACGAGTGTCTAGTGATGCTTGAACCTGCCGCAGTGGTATCTGTTTGTCGTTGCTGGCTTTGGGTGGTTCGCGTGAGTCCTTTCGTATTTCCGCCGGTCTGGGTGTGCGCTTATGGTTGGTCTTACTGTACAGCGACAGCGTCTGGCCTGTGAGTGCGTCCGAGAAAGACAACGCCCAGCATTGAACCATGTTTTACTGCTAGCTACTGAGCGGGCTGATTCTAACGCCCGTCGTTTACGAGTTTCACTTTGAAGGCCCGCTTCTCTCTTTGGCATCCAATATCGGTCTCCTCGTGGGTGCCATCTTTTGGAGCTTGGGATGTGATATCTGGGGTCGAAAGTGTGTTTGTTGTCTGGTCGTCTGAACAAGTTAACAAGTGATCCAGGTGGTCGTTCAACTTGACACTGTTCATCGCAGGCATTTTCGGCTTGGCTTCTGGTGGCTCACCTAACTTTATCACTCTGGCTAGCCTGATTGCTGTCGTCGGCGTCGGCGTCGGTGGTACGTGTGTCAAGTTTCATGAGGAATCTCGCAATAAACTGTACTCAAGGTAACATGCCCGTGGATTCGGCTGTCTTTTTGGGTAAATTAGATTCCTTTTTTGCATTCTTTAAGCTGATCCTTTTCACGCTAGATTTCGTCCCTGCATCGCATCAATACCTGTTGACGATACTCTCGGTCTGGTGGTGTCTGGGACAACTCCTTTGTAGTCTCGTAAGCCCGGGAAGAGCCTCGTCTTTCGTTCTGATGTACACACCATCCACAGATCGCTTGGCCACTGATCGCCAATTTCTCTTGTCCCTCTCCCGAAAAGTGCGACAAGGCCAACAATATGGGGTGGAGGTACCTGCTCCTCACTCTCGGTGGGATCACCCTCTTCCTCTGGGGTCTTCGTTTCTTCGTCTTCACCCTGCTCGAAAGTCCGCGATTCCTCTCCGGGATTGGCAAGGACGCCGAAGCAGTCGCGGTCATCCACGAGCTGGCCAGGTACAATGGCAAGACGACAACGCTCACGGTGGGAGAGCTAGAGGCACCAGGACTGCAGCCGGACGTTTCGCCAACGAGAACACGGCGTGTCATTCTATCCAAAAACTCCAAGTACGGTCTGAATCATATCAAGGCGCTGTTTGCAACTCCAAAGATGGCTTGGTCCACCAGTCTGCTCATCATTTTGTGGGGTATGGCGACACTCCCCCTTGTTCCGAGGTGTTATGATTGACTCGTTTTAGGCGTCATCGGTCTCGCGTCGACGCTCTATAACAACTTTTTGCCATACTTGTGAGTGTATGCGTGTTACCGCTCGACGCAGCTTGACCGTCAATCAAGATTGGCTAGTCGGGGTGCCCAGTTCGGAGACACGTCCCTTTCCACCACCTACCGCAACGTACGCATTCGTGTGCATCGCGTTGGCTTACGCTCACGCTCTCTACAGCTCGTGATTTTGAGCACGCTCGGCGTGCCCGCGGCTTTCCTCGCAGGCTGGGCCGTCGAGGCGCCATACATTGGACGAAGAGGCAGCCTCGCCATCTCCGCAGGCGAGTAGCTCCCTCTTTCACGCATCCTAGGCTACCGCTCAACGACCTCCCGCGAAATAAAGGGCTCACTGGCGCATTCCTGTACGCGAGCACCACTTCGAGGACGTCGAATCAGCTGTTGGGGTGGAACTGTGGCTACGTGTGTTGCAGCAACGTGCGTTCTTTCGTCTGACGTTCGCTGCGGCGTTACGTACGTATTGACCGAGGGGGGGAAACGAATAGATGATGTACGGCGTGCTGTATGCCATGTCGCCAGAGATTTTTCCTGCCAAGGATCGTGGCACGGGCAATGGGCTGACGGCGACGGCTGCGCGCGTGTTTGGCGTCATGGTATGTGTGTGTCCGCTTGAGGATGACTCTGGATGATGGACGTTGACAGGCGCCTGTGATTGCGCTGTATGCGAACCTCGCGACGGCGGTGCCGGTGTATATCGCGGGGGGGATGCTCATTGCTGCGGGTGGTCTGGCCTTGTTGCTACCCTATGAACCCAGAGGTAAGGCGTCCATTTGATAGATGAACGATGATAGAGTGAACGAGGCCAACATGGCCTTGGTAGAGAAATAGATAGATTGTTGTAGTCTTGTTGTCACTGTCTTGAACGCTACATGGACGTAGTATACATTGCTCACTGTTCAATGTTGCAATATCAATACCCTTCTCTCGGGCGAAAGCATAATGTAACCCTTTGTAACCAAACAAGCCTCTCTAGTAAATCACTCGTCCAACTCGTCTTCTTCCTCACTCGCATCGTCGACGAGGTCACGATGAACCATATCGACGACCGTCTCGATCGCCGCCTTGGACATGCGAGGCATCGCACCGGGGCGGAGCAACGGATGACGCCTCTCGTCCAATTCTTCCTCCTCGTCGGCCTCCTCAGAACTTTCCGCCGAGTGGAGACTCCCGTTCTCATCTGCACTCCCGGCCCCGCCCTCCCCCTCGCTCTCGCTGTCCTCGTCCGAAGAGCCACCTTCGAGATCCTCAGACGACGCCATTTCGAAATCGTCGTCGTCCGGGTCCGAGTCGTCCCAAGCGGGACCCTTGACCGTCGCCTTTCCCGTCCCATTGGCGACAGGCTTTGTCGACTGCGCGTCCTGGCTCACAGCAGCGCCAGGCGCGGTGACTTTACCAAACCGATGCTTTCGCTGCCGAGCCCACCCATCGATCGGGTCCTGCTCCTTGCCATCGACCATCGAAAACGTAGTCTCGACCACGTCCTCCTCCTTTGCATCCCGCGCCTTGCGCGCGAGAATGACGGAACAAGTCCGCCCGGTCGCGCTGATCAGCCGTACGCCATCCTTGACCAGCAAATCCTGGACGGCCCAAAACTCGCAGGGTTTACTCTCGCCCCACAAGATACCCATGTCGAAGAACCAGAGGGTCCCGGCTTTGGCGGCGAGGTAGGCGTCGATGCCAGCTGCGGCGTGGCCCGCCTTGGGTGTCACGCACGCGCTGCGAAAGACGGTCATGGAGGGCTCGAGGAGGGGGACAGGGACGTGTGCGAGCCAGCTGCGGAGCGCAGAGGCGGTTTCGGCGCCCTTGGGGACGGTGGTGGTGGTCGACGCGGCGGCGGGAGAGTATGAGGTGGTTTCGAACGCAGCAGTGGCGAGCGCGTCGAGGCCAAAAATGATCTGCTGGGCCGGGGGCGGGGACGTGGACGCCGCCGCCGCCTTTGTCCTGTCTGGGATGTCGGAGGGCAAGAGGACGACGGTCCAGTGGCCCTTGGGTTTACCGCGGGTGGGGAGCAAAAATGCGCGGGAGATGAGGGCGAGGGGGACGGAGGCTTCGAGGGCGCGTGTGGTGGGGTTGACGAAGCGGATGGAACGGGCGTGCACGGTGAGGTCGACTTTTTTGCGGACGGGGGAGGTGGTGGAGATGGATGGGAGGGTGAAACGCGGGGGGTCGTCGGGGTCAGGTTGGGCGGTTTTTTGACGCTTTGGTACGGTGTCGGGTGTGTCGTCGCGGGCTCGTTTTTTAGTACCGATGGCGTCTTGGAGTAGCTCGAGAGCTGCGGGCTGATTGCGGGACCAGGCGTCGCGGGCGTTGGCGTGACGAGGAGGACATTCAGCACCGAGGGCAAAGGCGAGCAGAGTTTCGGCTGTTGAACGGTTCTCGTCCTCAGTGGGAAAGTCTGAGATGGCAGACGGAAGATGGAAAGCGAGGATGTCAAGTAGAGGCGTATCAGAGCCCATCGTGGTAAGAGATTGAAAAAGGGTTCCAAGTACAGTACAGAACAAAATCAACAATAAGCAAATTCGAGGTCATATCGATACGCTTCCCAGTCCACCTGCAACCCACATCGACACAGCGGCTCTAAACGCGCAGCCAAATTCTCTACCAGCATCGACGGCGGCATGCAATCATACACTATACTGATCCGCACTGGCTTGCACGACAAATGTCTCAGCCGCGCGATCCCCCGTTCCATCAGCGCGTACCGCTGCTCAATCATGTCCCCCACCATCGACACCGTCTCTTTCGTATCCCAGTACACAAACAGCCGCTCCAAACTCGGCAGCAGACACGCCAACACCCCTCCTCCTTGCACCCGCGGCGTCAACGCCTCCAGCAAATCTTTTGGTGACGAGTCCTCGTCCGGATGATACTCGAGTTCCACCAACAGCGGCGTCTCGACGACCAACCCGATCATGTCGTTCGACGTGAAATGCTTTGAGCTCGTCGAGAACCTCAAGTGCCGCAGCGACGCCTGGTGTCCTTGCAAAAACCCTTTCAGTTGGCCGTGGTACAACACGACGTCTCGTCGCGGACAATAGTCCTCCACAGACAGCGCGCACAGCCGCGGCGCCTGCAGAGCACCCAGAAAATCCCCCATCTGCGTCGTGTGGCTCGCCTCTCGAAGCACCTGCAGTCGAAGACACTCAAGCCTCGGCAGTGTAAACGTATCCAGGGGCCCGTCCCGCATACCGCTGTCGATGGTGATGGCACACTCCCTGAGCGACGTGCATTTCTGCAGGACAGCCGCATAGTCCGTGATGGACGTCGTGCTCGAACGTGCGTCATGCATAAAAGACAGCCGCGTCAGCGTCGCCCAAGGTGCATCCACGTCCCGAACGGTCAGTCCCGCCAGCGACAAAGACAGCTGTTCTAGTGGCGCAAGAGACAGATCGAGATAGATCGGTGGCATGTTCTCTACCTCGTCCGGCTGTCGCGTGCCAAAAAATGACATGCAATGACCCCCGTCGGTAACGTCGAACGTCGACAGCGCGGTACACTTGCTAAACGCCCCGCAGACGAGCCTGTATATCACCGGCGAGTTCTGTAAACGGATGTGGACCGTCTTCCACCGCTTAGCGTGGCACCGGATGGTCTCAAAGAGTTGTACCAAGCCGGGCAACACCCGCTCCGTCTTGCACAGCACGACTAGCTTGAGGGGAAGACCGCCCGAGTGCGCGAGCCATGTCTGCAGCACCGGCAACGCGTCCTTGCGGAGCTCGTCCGAATATCGCCCATCGCAGACGTTGACCACAATGACCCGCCACAGCCGCGGCGTCGCATGTGCGACCGCCCGCCAGGCACGACATACGCGTCCGAGCAATAACGGTGCCACTGTGTGCCTCGACGTCGCTGAGAAGAGCAATGGGTTACTCTTGTCGAGACAATGTTCAAATATCTCCGACAGGAGTTCGGGCGGAAGACGCTTGATCGGCGCGAGCGCCGCGTGAAGCTTGACGAGCGTGTCTTCCGCCTGCGTCTGGTGGCGCTCCATATCGGCGAGACGGGCTCTGAGCTCAGCGACGTGGTCTCGGATCGTGGCGAGCTGGTGTTGGTGTTGACCAATGAGGGATTGGATGTCGGTGCGCGCTTCGCTGGATGGATACGCGTTGGAGCGGAACAGGGACGTATAGGCGTGCTAGATCAAGAGGGGGCAACGTTGGCGAGAACGGGGTGTCATGCACGCAAAGCACGACTTACAGGAATTGCTATGGGTCCAATGGAGGTCGATATAGTGTGGTTTGTCATCTTGAACTAAAGTGTTGGTGATATGGTATCACTTTGAGAGAGAGAGGGGGGGGCGACGTACAGCTGATTACACTGATGCGTGCAGCGTCCGGAACCGACTTGTACGTGGTGGATCTCTTTTTAAGTACGAACGGCTCGAACGGAAGCCCAGTGGATAAGTTGCCGGGTAACTCAGTGAAACGACGACTCTCCATGATATCACGGCAAACATCTGACATGCGGACCCGGCGTTGCGCATGTACGTACGCGGACTGGACGGTGGTTCTGTGCGCGCAAGGTTCGAAAGCGAACATGGTGGCGCACAAGCTCCGCCGTGGAACATGAAGGGGTCCTTCCGGATACTGTACCAGAGCTTCCAGGCTTCTTATAATGTCCGCTAGTGCTTCAGTGTGCGGCAGGTCCGAGCGATTGTGGTATGGTGCACACCTATGTGAGGTGGTCCATGTCACGAGCGGGTTCAAGAAGCAAGGGAACTCCCCCACTACCTCCGTGATATGCAGGGTAGTCCAAGCGCAATAACACCACGAAAAAGGGGGCAGTTATAATCTTCGTCGTGATAACTCCACTCACTATTGCGGCTCTTCAAAATAAAGATGTGACACCCACTCTCGACTTCCAATCCATTCGTCTCTAAACGTAAGCATCACCCGACCTCCAATGTCTGCCACCGCGAGCGGCGTTATCTTGTGTTTGAACTGTGGACATCAATCAACTCTTTGGACGCGAAACGAGGAATTAGGGTCAGCCTTGCGCCGTGCGTGCTGGTTCCGTCGTACATACGACACGAATCGTCGCAACGTTCGTGACGCATCAACGACGCCGTATCGTGGAGCTTGTCCACGTTGTCAACGCACCTCGGCGTGGAGGATACAGCCATAGGGCTATGGCTCGATTTGCGATAAGCGTGATAAGGAACGTGGCCCGTCAACTGGGTATGTATGCCCACTCTACGCCGAGAAGAGTCTATCGAAGGATATGCGTCATGGCGCCGTACGCAGCGGACGACCGTAGAGCGGAGCCAATGTCATGCACAAGCAGACTACCGTCTCGCCATATCGACCGATGCTCTACGAAAAAAAAAAGGATCAAGTGCGGTATCACTTCCATCATGATCGGAACTGCGGCTACCCCAAAGGAAGCGAAATGATGAGTTGACAGCCGTGCTGTCGCCCCGAGCATCAAGGAGAAGCTTCGTCAAAAGAGTACTGCATCGTGGCTTCAAGACACACGATGCGTCAAAGGACCGCGTTGAGATTCATATCATATATTATCCAAGACGAAATAGCACTCACAAGACCTGATCATGTTCGCTCTTCGCCCGACGTGAGCCAACATGAACAATCCCTTGGCGCAGTTTGATCGGAGAACGTGGCATCCGAGATGATCTTGCATTCATCTCCCCGTGAGACGAGCTCCACATGCCGGAAGGGTTCCAAGGATGATATCATTCCTAAAGTGTCAAGTATGCAAAAAAACACGTTTACCGCTCAGCTCGCTTTCTCGGTCGAGCGACCCATTTGCATATCTCTTAATCGCGTCCGGTTGATCCATGGTCGTTGGCCGGACGTGACAGTACCTCATTACCGCGGCATCAAGACAGTTGCAACTTGCTAGAGGCTGGAGCAACGACAGAAATCCTCAAAATCTATACCAGAAGTCAACTTTGAGGGAATCGAGAACCCCGAGCGCGACACTGTCAGAATACACCACAGGCGAGCCTTGAGAGTCGTGTCTACCAGACCCCGTCATGAACTGCCGATTTGCTCACCCAACTTCCAACTTTGCATGCACTATCTGTGATGGCGAAGAATTGGACCGTCCTTGCGGGTCGATAACTCGAATACGCCCAAAACCTAATTCGTTGCGTTCTACAGTACCTTGGGAACATTATATGAGCGCGCTCGTCAACATCAAAACCGGCATACTGGAAACGAGTCGCGATACCCACCTAATCCTGAAGTAGCCCGTCGGAACGCGTTCCGATATACCTACCTCGGAATTCCAGCATCATCACGCGCCCGACATATAGTATACATGACCATGTGCCATCTGTCCATTACAACTTGAATGTACTCGCCAAACAAGAACAACGGTTCATAGATGCTCAACGATCAATGAAATAGTCGAGTCCTAATTGGTTGACAAGACACGTCACTACACACACTGACAGCGGGGTAAAGGTACCTACTTGATCTTTTAGCTACATTGACATGAGAACGCCGCCTCGGGCTGCTATGTATGGCCTCCTGCAGTGTGAAAACAGACTCGTAAGCTTAGGCTTGGCACCATCAACGCCTCGGGTGCCTGCCGGGAAGGCTCCGCGTCAATTGAGGCACTTGGAATATTTTTGTACTACCAATACACACACGCTGATTAGTGTGATATGCTGGGACACCCCCTTTTCTATGGGAACCATTAGGACGACATGTGATATTTTGATCGGTACCGTTCAAGTTGGCCTCGGGCCACAAGTGTCAGATCTCTGGGCCCAACCAAACATATGGGGAAGCTTTGATAGTGGCTGGCACGAACAAGTCCAAAAAATTATATTCTGGTAGATGAGCACAACAAAACGATGTGCTACCGAGTAAAACTACACAACAGTAGTGGTATACTCGACTGTGCTCGTACTATACTAGACTTACAGAGTGACCCACGCAAAACATATCGAAATCCTCCCATTCCGATAAAAACACGACATAATTCGAAAGAGATCTACCATGCAATCCAAGCAATGAAAGACTGGGATGGCCGAGTCAGTCAGCCACAGCACAACGACGTGAAGACGACACCTCACCTTGGGATACGTCCTCACGATCAACTTGCGCAACTCGTCCATCATCAGGATACCAAATGCAAACGCAAATGGAATGCCCCAATACATGCCTGGGATGGGTCTCATGTAGAAGACTTGTTGAAGCCCAGGTCCGTAAAGGTTGACGACTGCAATCACAATTGTGGCCACCATGCTGCACGGTACGACCAGATTGCGACGAGGACCCCAGAACGGATTCGAGGTTACCATCGAGGCGCGACGGTTACGAACGGACAACAGAGTACCCCACTGGCAAATGGCAAGCGTGACGTAGCTAGAAAGCCACACGCTGTCAGCGAAATAAAAGTAAAAATGGTCTGCAAATACGTACTAGATACAGGTGCCCACATAGACAAATTCTGTGAGCTGGTCGATGGTAAAGCCTTGCCAGCCATCTGCCCATGAGCTAAAGACCAAGATGACCTTGTAGAAAGAGAGGCCCTGCTGTTGCATGTACAAGAACCACATGGCCATCGCGCAGGGCCAAATCATGAGCCCAATGAACTAAATAATGTTCAGCCTTGTGTCCAGTTCATGAAAATTGGTCATTCACCAAGTAGACTTGCACGAATAGACGCCAATCCGTCAAACGATCAGTCCGTGCATTGCGTGGTTTACGTCTCATGAGGTCTGTAGATTCATCAGAAAATACTCAAGGAGCATACATATGTTGTGCTCACCGTTCTCCGCCTTCTCGTACATCAAGGATACAGACATGGCGACGTCGTTCGTGATACAGAAGCAAACCTGTTGGTATGAAGACATGGGTAGCTGCATTCCAAGAAGGACGTTTGCGAGGACAGCCATGAATTCCGTGTAACTTCCAGCCTGCGATCCACGTCAGACTCCGTGGATGGTACTTGCAAAGTTTTACTAACCGGCATGAGATACAAGGTAACCTTTTTGAGGTTGTCAAAGACGAGACGACCCATCTCAATTGCGACGGGTATCGATGCAAAGTCGTTCTTGAGAAGGATGAGTGCGGCTTGAAGCTGGTCTCAGCAAGGGAACGACAGCAAACGGGGTCGACATACCAGCCTCCTT